>CAEGAE010058787.1:0-23501 GCA_903067095.1 Girardinus metallicus
GTTTGTCGGTGACCAAATACTTATTTTCCACCCTTATTTTCAAATAAATTCTTTAAAAATCAGACAATGTGATTTTCAGATTTTTTTTTCTCATTTTGTCTCTCATAGTTGAGGTCTACCTATGATGTCAATTACAGGCCTCTCTCATCTTTTGAAGTGGGAGAACTTGCACAATTGGTGACTGACTAAATACTTTTTTCCCCCACTGTAGCTGATGGAATCCTGAAGTTCGTTCTCTAGCAGAACATCATGTAGGAGAATGTCCAGCCATCAGTACTGGACCTGAAGCCCAATCACACTTTGGTTCTGCAGCAGGACAAGGATCCAAAGCACCTCTGAATGACTAGATGAGGTTTTGGAGTGGCCTATTCAAAGTCAAGATATAATTCCACTTCAGATACTGTAGTTTGACCTGAAACAATCCATTCATACTGGAAAGGCGTCTAACAAGATGAAAGAAAGAGAGTGGGTCAGAGATCCTCAGTGGCAGTTAGCCCAGGCTGCTGATGGAAGTAGTTATTGCTGAGGGTGAAATAGCTGTTTATTAGGTTTAGGGGGTAATTACTTTTTCCTAAAGGGCCGTGGTGGCTTGGAGCTGGTCTCAACTTTTCAATGAATGAAAAAAAAGACAACAGTTTTTTTATATTTACTCTGGGGATCTTTGGTCCATAGTAACATTTGGTTGATGATCTGAAACATTTAAAGCAGCAGTATGTTACGTTTACAAACATTTGTAAAAGCTACATGCTGCATACAGTTTAAACAAAGTTGCATTTGTTGAAACTGACAGTATAGTATGAAACAAATAATCTGTGAAAAGATGGAGTTCCTACACCTCCTCCCTGAGATAATTTTGTCATCTGCAGAAACGCACCGCTCCCCGTCAAAAACAACCAATCACAAGCAGGAGGAGGGTCTTAGTGCTACCACTATTCCTCATGTTCGCAATGCTGAATGTATTGATGGTGGAGAAACAACTTGCCGTTCCACAAAAAGAGTTTGTCCGTCATCATCATAGTTGGCCATGCTAACTAGCCTTAGCATTCATGGCTGACTGTGTTGTGGTAAACCAGCTGTAAAGTAGCACAGGGAAAAAAGGAGGGTGTGAGCAGCACTAAGCCCCTCCTCCTGGCTCTGATCGATTGTTTCTGACAGGCTGTCCACAGAGGAAGACGGGGGAAGGCAGAGGAGCTTGTTTTCTTTCTCAGTTGATCTGTCATATATTTTACTGTCATGACATGGTGACTGTTTTAACAAATATGTAAGAAACATTTTTAAAATAAAAGTTACGGTAAATAATGCAGCTTTAGATGGAACAAAAAGGCAAAACCAGCATTAATCTGCGGAGGGGCACATACGTTTTCACTTCTCTGTATTTCTGTATCATACAACTGAAGTGTGACTGTTTAATTCGTGTTGTATATTTCCTCAGTTCTGCTGTCAATCAGTCAACTGTGATTCACCTGAATGTAATCTTCAGCTCCCAGGAGAACTACTCATCAATAATCACTCTGCCTGAACAGGTGACATTTAAAAGCAAACATGATGCAAGGTTATATTGAACGGAACCAATCAGGAGCTTAGAGGAGAAACTGCATCTGTGTGATGTTCCTAAGTTCAGCTGGAGGTTTTCTTATGTTGATCTAAACTGTGAACTTTAAGATCAACAAACAAAAAGAAAGATGTACTCAAACTGTTGTTATGGTAACAGTTCAAGTAACTCACTGACAGTTACCACCTCATACAGTGACTTGTTTTATGAATGCTAATTTCAAGGATTTTCTTCATAAAGATTAAGTTATGTTGCATTTGCTAGTTTATTAGAAAATTCTTCAAAAAAAGAATCTTTCTATTTATTTATTTCCTACAAATTTTATCTGTGTCTCTGTCTGACAGCAGGCTGAATATGAAGAGTTTGGAGCTTTTAGTCCAACAATCATTATTTCTCATATTCATTCAGGTGTTGCTTCCGGAGAAAGCTACCTCAGCCAACTTCACTGTGATAGCTCATGATGTTGGTCAGGTGACTGCACACCTGTTCATCAACACCACACACCTCTACAGGTGGGTACAGAACCAACATTCTGTAATGTTTAGGAGATCATGACCTTGACCCTGACCCTGCTCAGTAATGACTCCTCTTCGCCTTGCTTCGTATCACACAGTGGCGTTCCAATTCTAAATCCCTCGCTGAATTGAAGGAATGTGGATTAAGTTTACTGTCTGGGTTTGACCACTTTAGGGACGTGTCTGAGTGTGTGTTAGTAATGGAGTGTTGAAGGGAGGATGTTTGTTTTTAACCTTGTATTTTCTAATGCGCTGAATGTTTCTGTGAACAGAAATTCCTTGTCGAGCTCACCACTTATTTGCTCTGAGGATGTCAGCTAGCTAGACCTGCAGAGAGACTCAAAGACATTGCAGACGTTTAGTTTCCATTTGATAAGTAATTGTATGCTGTTTTATCTAATGTGGTATTTTCACGCCTGCTGTCTATTCCCTTTCATTATGATTGTATTAAAAACAATAAAGCGGAGTGTCTTTTTGGACCGTAATCTGTCTTTGTTTCCTTCTGTCCAGTCTGTCGTCCAGGATCCGCTTCATAGTGATCAACAGCAGTGTGCTGTCAGTGGTGGCTCAGGTGATTGGATGGATTTACTTTGTGGCCTGGTCAGTGTCTTTCTATCCACAAGCCTGGGAAAACTGGAGGAGGAAAAGGTAGTTCTTGTGTCTTGTCAGCATTTCCAGTTAGTTAGAATTTTGTGCCTTGTTCAGCTTTGGTTGGTTTCCTCCTTTGCATTACTTTAAAAGTCCATGCTTTCAAACATTTCTATTATCTGGGCAGGGTTTGTTATCCTATGAGATTATTACTATAGCTATTATTTCTACACTAGCATTATTAGTATTGATATTGTATGTAAAAACACTGTTAGGTCATGGGCTCTTTTTATTTCAACACAACAATTCTGTCATATGTTGGTAATATGTTAGTAACGTGACTCCCATGATGCAGGACCCAGCTTTTTGCTGACCACAGCTTATAAAGTCCTTCAGAACAATGGGCTGTTTTGAACAATGCCAAATTAAAAAGATTAGGAGATCTTTTAAGTCAGTTGCTCTGAACATTGTACAGGCTTTATCCTGACAGCCAAATGAAACCAATCATCTAATACAAAAAAAGGTTTTGACTCATCATCACAAATATTTCCCTTTTTGTGGAAGAAATCTACAGAATATATGGGTTGCCTTTTCTGAGATCTTTATCATAATATTCTCATTTTAGAGCTGAAATTTGTTCAAGAGCAAGTAAGATTACAAAGCTGCTGTCCAGTAGATATGAGTTCAATCTGGAATGAAAAAGTTTCAGCAGTTGGAATATTTCTGTTTTATATCATAACAAAACTGTCCTAGAAAAAGAGGTAAAATAATTTTCTAATACTCAATATGATCATAAGGTCTATACATGGTCCAATCGGCTCTCATTTCTGAAGTCATCTTGTGATGTCTCCATTTAGACAAAGTGAAATGGATTCAGTTGCTTCCTGTTTCTCCTCAGTGTTGTAGGTCTCAACTTCGACTTCCTGGCCCTCAATCTAACGGGCTTCATTGCTTACAGTGTCTTCAACATTGGCCTCTTCTGGATACCCTACATAAAGGTAACTTTATTTCCAGACATGTGATTGTGACTGGAACCGCTGCTGCAGGAGGGAGAGGTGGAAATAACACATACAGCTGCATTAAGGCCCATCTAGGGGCCTTCTGTGAACAACCTGACCATTAATCCTCCCTCCCTGGTTCCTGTTAAGCCCTCTACTTCTCTAGGTAGTTCCACAGAACCTTCTGAGTCTTTTATTATTATTATTGTTGTTAACAGATGCTGCACAGAGGGCATCTGTCAGTAATGATACAGAGTCCTTTCAGGTCACCTCACTAATAGCCAGCAGAAAGCCAGACATCTGGGCAGAATGGGAAAGCATGTCAGTGCTTAATGTTCATCTGTGTGTTTCTCTGTAGGAGGAGTTTCTTCAGAAGAATCCCAGTGGGATAAATCCTGTTAATGCTAATGACGTCTTCTTCAGTCTGCATGCTCTGCTGTTCTGTGTGATCTACGTCAGCCAGGCTGCTCTCTATGAGGTACACCACTACAGAGTAGGACGTTAGGGACAAATTTCTGAGACACCGTGTCCTCCTTAAGACTTTACAGTGTTCTGTCTTTTCCAGAGAGGGGGTCAGAGGGTGTCATGGACTGCCAGGATTCTGTTGCTGATTGGTTGGACCTTTGCTTTGATCAGCCTATTTGTTGCTGTGGCCCACAAAATTACCTGGTTGGAGTACCTCTACTACTTCTCCTATATTAAGCTAGCAGTCACTCTGATCAAATATGTGCCACAGGTAAGCTAACGGAGTACAACAGCAGCATATAGTCAAAGTGTTCTGTAGTTTGCCTTATTATCAAGTTCTTTGTAAATTAATATTCTATTTCTGCTTGCCTCCAGGCCTATATGAACTACAGGAGACAAAGCACTGAGGGCTGGAGCATCGGTAACGTCCTGCTGGACTTCACTGGTGGATTCTTCAGTATCCTACAGATGATCATTCAGTCTTACAACAATGGTAGATCTGCTTCTGTTGTTGGATTCCCTCTTATAATTATTCTTCTATGAGTGGTTATGAATATCAGGTGAACATTTTCATTAGCTCAGCCTGTGTACCTTCATGGCTTTGAGAACAATCTGATAGATTCTAAACACATCAGAATGTCACACTGGGAAAATTGAGCCTGAACAAAGAGTGTGGAAAAGAATGGAATGGAAAAGAAGGGATACTCAAACAGTGACTAGAGAAGTACATGAATCTGCCAGGTGGTATGTTGAGGAGAAAGTTGAGACTGTAGGTTTGACCCATATATGAGCCAAGATGGCTGCTAACTGCTTCGTTCTTTCCTAATCCCAGTGATCACTAATAATCACTTATCAATATGCAGTCATAGAGCATCAATATTATGGTCGGGCAATTAATCAATAACAATATGTGTAAAAAATTTCCCTGCGGCGTTCAATAGAGGAGTCTTGAATCTTGATATATATTGGAATAGTCACCTTATCAATATTAATAGGGAATTTGTCTGATAGAATATTCAATAATTTCCACCAGAACTCTGGTCCATCCAGCCAAGCCCTGGTTTTCAGAAAGTCTGAAACTTTCAGTCCATGTCAGACAAATTTTCTTTTGCGCTGACATGATTCCACTGAGTAGGTTCAGACAAATTTCTGATGGTTGCCACAAACGTGTGAAAGCGTCTGTCTTCATTATCGATGTATTTTAACATCAATAATGTTAAAATACATTAACATTACATAATGTTAATGTAATTACATAACATTATGTAATACATAATGTAATTACATAATGTATTTGATGCCATCTTTAATAAAAACATTTGGCATCATCACACAACTTAATCAACATATCAAGAGCACTTAAAACCTTTGATTTTTACCTTTGGACATTAAATCATGAATTTCATATCTTACCTTACCCGTTTTGTTTAATTTTGATTTTCGTTCTTTTTGTAATGTTTCAAGTTTTTCAGCCAAGGCCTTTTCTGTTAATTTAACAGTAGGTTTTTGAGTTTCCCCACCAACAGCCATTTGTTCAGTCTCAGTATTTTTGTCCATTTCCACAGTGCCTAGGTCCACTTGAAACACAAACGCGCAAAAAAAGCTACTAAATGAGCCTCGAACGCAAAGAAGCAATGCCCAATATTATTATTTAAACGCTGCAATTACCAATACACACACAAAAAAATAATGGCCATCAAAGGTGTAGCGCTACACATACCTAATTGGGTGCCTGTTGACATTCCGTGATCCAATCCACAATGACCTTCAAAGACCGGAGTACCGAAGATCCGATCCTCCTCAATCACTGACTGTCTGCCGCTGCGTCCATCCGATCCATTGCTGCCGCGGCCGCAGCCTGATGCTTTAGCTCTGTAGAGACAGTCCAGCTCATCGCAGCCCAAACCGTCTGTCTGCTCCACATAGTGTCCATCGCTTTGCTCAAAGACATCGGAGTTCATCAAAGTCCAAAAAGAGCAAGTTTTTGACAGTTTACTAGCGAGTTTAATTCTGCACTAGTTCAGCGTTGATCCGTTGCTGCTTGTTTCTGACTCGCTGAGCGGCTAAAGTGACGTGTAAAGTCAATCCCAGATCTTCTTGTAGTCCAAATTTCAAATTTGTTACAGTTAGATGAACCATTTGTGAACAAAATCCATTTGTTCCACAATACACAGCAACCGTGTTAACAATGACTCTGCCACACGAAGCTGAAGTTGGTTTCCGATTCCAGCTTCCGATTCCGGAAATTTCTAAATTTCCACCCAATTTTTCACCAACTTCCGCATCTTTAATCGACTGTAGTTTAAAAACTACAACACCTAGAGTCTTCAAATCTGAACTGGATTATTCTGTTCTAATATTTAGAACCATGTTTGTAATTTGTGAAACTTCAAAAAAGGATAATTTCACCACCTTTTTTTTTTATCTTGGCCACACGAGAACTGCTCTAATTCCAAATCTACAACACCTAAACTCCTCAAACCTAAATTATTCTCAACTAGTAGCAGATTATTTAGAACCATGTTTGTGATTTGTGAAACTTAAATAAATGGCGATTTCAGACCCTTTTTTGCATCTGGATCAGACTAGAACTGCTCCAGTTCCTAAAATAGAACTCATAGACGTGGACTAGATTATTCTGCTCTAATAGCAGAATATCTATAACCATGTTTGTGATTTGTGAAACCTTATCCTGATTTGTGAAACTTCACTTCACTTAACAGACCGCTGCAGAAGATCTTTCCTTCCAACAGCCGTCACTATCTATATAAACTCTGAAGAATTAATGAGTTACACCAACATTTGATTTCCCTTTGGGATTAATTAAATGGTTTTGATTTTGGAATTGAATTTGAATTTGAAAAAAACTGCATGGATCAAGTGTAATAGTAATCTAAACTTTAGTGAAGTTTCACAAATCACGCAAAGGTTTCACAAATCCCAAACATGGATTAAAATATTCTGCTATTAGAGCAGAATAATGATAATATAATCTAGGTAGTTGTAGTTTTGGAATTAGAGCAGTTCTAATATAATCCAGACGCAAAAAAGGGTAAAAATGGCATTTTATTGAACTTTCACAAATCAGAAAAAAGTTTCACAAATCCCTAACATGGGTATAAATATTCTACTATTAGAGCAGAATAATCCAGTTTGAAGTGTCTATGTGTTGTAGTTTTGGAGCTGAAGCAGTTCTAGTATGATCCAGATGCAAAAAAGTGGTAAAATCAACGTTTATTGAAGTTTCACAAATCTTAAGTTTCTACATATCACAAACATGATTCTAAATAGTCTGCTATTAGAACAGAATAATCCAGTCCAGGTTTGAAGAGTCTAGGTGTTGTAGTTTTTAAACTACAGTCGATTAAAGATTCGGAAAGCAGTGAAAAATTAGGTGAAATCACCCTTTAGCCATTTCCCGAATCGGAAGCTGGAATCGTAAACCAAGTTCAGCTTAGTCTCCGCCACAGTGGTCAAAAACTTGTATGCCCTTCCAGGTTCAACACCTGTCAACTACCTGGCACCTCTTGGTTCGCATGCTGGAGCCGACAGCAACATCTAGTGACTAAAAACCCAAAAAGACACATATTTGACTCCAATAACGGGGAAGGTCATGCCACCAGTTTAACAGTATTTCAGATATTTAAAACAAAAGCTAATAATGATTGATATCGACTGATATGAAAACCTTCTATTGTAATATGTTTTTCAGCCATATTGTCCAACCCTAATCAATATGTTGCAAGGGGAAAATGAAATCGAACTTACAACCAGCAGATTTATCCAATTTGTTCTCTTGCACTGGAAAGAGTGGAAAATTCTGATTGCTCATAACCTGGGAAAAGTGAAAGTAATGCACTTTGAAAGGATGAATGGAAGCAGAAGGCTGTGCAGCACCTCACAGGAATCTGATTGGTCTCAGTAGAACTGAGGACTAACCGTCTCATAAACTAGCTTTATAATGAGAAGCACTTCGTTCTACCTGCACACTGAACTCTAGTTTACAGTTGTTCTGCTCTAGTAGAGTATTATGCGCCACCTTTTTGTAGATGTTTGTCATTTCATCTGGAGCAGCACATTGTCATGCTTATCTCTCCTCAGATGAGTGGAAGCTGGTGTTTGGTGATCCCACCAAGTTCGGTCTGGGTCTGTTCTCTGTGGCGTTTGACATCGTCTTCATGACTCAGCACTATTGTCTCTACAGACAACCAGCACAGTACGAAGCCATTCCAGAGCAGCAGGACGACTGATCCGAACACTTAGCTACAACCAAAGGGAAGCCACAAAGAAAAGGATTCAATTTAAGCTAAATGTTAGTTCTGTTGTTGCCTTCAGGCTTCCAGCAGGAAGTTCAGTTTATCTTGTCTCAGATTTGGCTCATCAGAGATCCATGGAACCTCTTCTGAACACCCTCAGGGAACTCTCTTCTTTTATATGTACACCTGCATAATGCTATATGCTCAGTCTTTTTATTTTACACTCTGCCTTAGTCTGTAATTTGGATATGTAATTAATAGTATGCTTTGACTGTTTTCTATTTTCTCATGCTTTTTCATTAAACAAAGTGGGAAAAGGTGTGTACTTACTGCTTTTCACAGTAGAAACCACAAGTCCATGGGAAACACGGAAAAGCTTTTTAAACAGTTGAAACAATATAAACAACTGAAGATCCATCAAAAGTCTGTTATTCTCCATGTAACAGAAACTTGAGCACTTAATGTCAAATGAGTTGGCGACAAATATCCCACACCCAGGGTTGCATGAAGAGGAATTCTTCATGCAACTCATCTTCAAATGAAAAAGGACATTAGAAAGTCCCAAAGAGCAACAAGAAGCCGGGATAAGCACCATGGAAGATTTGCTCCAGTTGTAAATGAGAAGAAGGCAGCAGCAGTGTTAGGACATTTAAAAAACGATTCAGAGCAGAAAGATGAGCTGAAACTCAATGTTTCTAATGCTGCTGAGAACAATGAGCTGATACTGTTTTTTTGTTCACCTTGCTGATCCTTGACCACACTATTTTACACACATGGCAACAATATTTGACAGTGGGTGTTTATATTTTTGTTCAGTATATTTGTTGGTTAAAAAAAAGTTATATAAGCTACCAGCATATATTTGCTATTTGTCATTTGAACTTGGCACATTTCTCATTCTGATTAAAACGGCCAAAGTCATCCCAACACACAAAACCGACAGCAAGCACAGCTCTGCAAACAATAGACCCGTCTAACAATCCTTTAATTACCGAATGGAGACCTTTCTGGAAAAACACCAGGAGCCTCATGAATAAAGAATCTGTACGCACAAAAAATGTGCATATCTTTAACACGGTAATCATCATATAGAAGGGATATGAGATGACTACCAAAAAATATTCCATATTTATTTAAGAACCACAAAGGAGGCAACAACCAAAGAGGGTAATATATAAAAAAAAATCTTAACCATTCAAACAATCTTAAAAAGTTTCTGTGTATCTATTTAGTCTATGAAGTTCTAGAATACTCTGATATTTGGACTTTTTGAAGTTATACACATACACACTTTAATGTATAGAAATTTGTTGATGGTCCATGAATCATGAACAGAACTTTACGGTATAGATCCATCCTGTGTTCTATCAGTTTCCCGGGCTTCTGGTGATGTCATGATGAGGTGAAAACATTATTGGCACACTTTTTGCCTCGTTGTCAACTGAGCATTGTTTCAACAACACAAACTATTGGAGTAAAATTGCAGTTAAATAAGGTGTGAAATATCTATCCATCCATGTTCTTCCACAATATGGAGTTCACAATGAACTCCATATTGGAGATGAGCTGAACTTGGTGACATGGAAGCAGCGTGTCCATGTTCTGATGGGATGGAAACAGCCAGCAATTTTACTCAAATAGTTTGTGTTGTTGAAACAATGCTCAGATGACACTTTGGCAAAAAGTGTGTCAATAATGTTGTCGGGTTGTGGGGTCAGCAGCCTAAGTAGGGAGGCCCAGACTTCCCTCTCCCCAGCTACTTGCTCCAGCTCCTCCCAGGGAATCCCAGGGCGATCCCAGGCCAGCTGAGAGACATAGTCCCTCCAGCCTTTCCTGGGTCTTCCCCTGGGCCTCCTGCCAATGGGATGTGCCTGGAACAGGCACATCCTCATTTGGTTAGGAGGCATCCTAACCAAATGCTCAAGCCACCTCAACTGGCTCCTCTTGACGTGAAGGACATTGGCTCTTTATTCTAGCCAACATGGTTTATTCAGTAACAGATCCTGGTTATTTTACTATGAGGCGTTTGATGACGTGTCAGCTCATTAGCTAAGGAATGTTGAGGAACTGATTGCCAATGACAACAAATTGTGTCAGATTAATAGTTCTGTTTATTTGTGAGAAATATGAGACTGATTCATGAATTAATTATATGCCAGAGTGATTGAAAATATGGTCAATAAACACTACAAAAAATGTCATGGTGGGTATTAAAGCATTACTTCATGTCTTAAAGTAATTGATAAATAATTCTACACTCTGTATATATACTAGAGAAAATAGCCTTCTGCTATCATTATCTTTACTTTAACATCCAATTTGCTGTTAGAAATAATTAATTTCCAGATGAGATGTTGAGTCTATAGGAGGGCAATCTGCACTGTGAGGAAAAAAGTCTGATGCACATTCAAGGAAGGAAGGAAGTGATCATTTGTTTGAATAAAGATCCCTGAATGGCAGCAGGACGGCTCTTCAGTATTCAGACAAACTGCCAACATAAAGCTAGAAAATTAGTCTCACTCTGTTCAGGAATTAAGCAGAGGCGTGAAGTGGACTCACTCTAGGTTCAGACAGGCACCATCAGCCCACAGGCTGTGGGAGCAGCGGTCACTTTGGCCTCACAGGACCGATCAAAACGGACGATTTTTTATTGAGTCTAAATCAGCATATATTTGAGCAGTTTCATGTTCACGGTGACTTCCACCTGGCTTTCTGTTAGCAAGCAAAGAAAAGTGCAAGTTAGAGTCTCTCAGGTCAAACAGGCAAAACAGAGTGAGAGAGGATGAGGAGTCTGGGGTACAGAAGGGAAGGGGTGGCTTTGTGTGTGTAAGGAAGTCAACCAGTGAAGCATCCACCGATGAAACAAAGATTCATATGTTCATCATCAGTCACCGGTATTTCTGTCAGAGAGTCAAAGCTGTGCCTTCGTGGTGAGTCAGTAGCATCCCACTGTCCCCTCAGGATAAGAGAGGACAGGCGTTGTTGATGATGATGAGAGCAGGACTGGCTGTTTGCTGACTTGATTCACACAGTGTGCTGTGATCAGCTGGCTTGGCAAAAACCAGTGGAGTGTTCAGGTTGTAGACACCAGCGCGAAAGAAGCAGGCCTGCAGAGTGAGGCGCACCACCTCCTGGCACCCCAGCTGCAGCTTGTACTGCGTCTGACCCACCCAAGCAAACGAAGTATGGACCTCCAGAGACTCGGAGCTGGAAACCACACAGAATGACAATAAGTGAAATCATTATGATCCCTGAAGATGAGCCATGTTGAACTAGCTTCCCTAGTCCTGTAGATGTCTCACACATCAGTCATTAAATGTCAGCATATAATAGTGTAACTTATGTAATTGTCTATTAATTTCTTTTTACTACAATCCCTTCAAAAAATAGTAGCATGACAGTCTGGTGAAGAGGATGCAAAGTGCTGTTTATAACATTCTTCATTTAATTCAAAATATTTTGTGGAATTTTACATATAGTTTTGACCTTTTGCCCATTAACTGACAGAATGAAAAAGAAATAATAAAGTCCTACAAGAAAAGCAATAAGGTACAACTATATAATTGAGGCTGCAAGGAGCATTGTGGCCCTCGCAGATCAGCGCTGCGCCGGCCTTGTGGCGGCCGTGGCTGCTGCTGTACTGCCACCCCGTCAGCATCGTGGTGGCAGTACGTTCTCACACCAGTACCACTAGGTGGTGCATTTGGCAAATCTTCCAAATTGCCTTCAGTTCATTTCAGTACAAGTCCCACAATACATCTTAAAAGTTTTGTTGAAGGCCGGCCTTCCAGACAGTAATTGTCAGTTCCTATTTTGTGGTGAAAGTTTGGTGAGGACTTCCTGTAGTCTTAGGAACACACCATGTGTGGTTAGCAATGCTTATTGGTTTTAATAAGCATTGCTAAGAAAGTCAAGTGATCCAATAATCTTCAGTATTTTCTCTCAGTAACCCGGGTTTCAGTGATGCCATCATTAACGTACCACAGCCGTGCTTCCTGCTGATGCACAAAAAATCTGGGGCAGATTGGATGATTTGTTGTGGAGATAAAACTGCTCCAATAACGTAAGGAGCGCACTGGAGTCAAATTCCAATATAATCCTATTGCCATCTTTAGATGTTAAAGTTTCATTTATTTCCAGTTTGGTGCAAATCAGATGGGGTGAGTTGACCAGTTTCAAAGTCAAGATCCTGGAGTCATCAGAAGTAGGACAGCCCATGTCTTCCCACAAGTCATTTTAAATGTACCCACCAAGGGGTTTTTAAGACCCAACAGGATGTATGCAGAAAAATGACCGTTCTTTAGTGGTTTTAATGACGTAAATCCATTAAAGATGGATTTACGTCATTAAGTCTATGTGGTGACAGTAAATTTAGGCAGTTGTGCAGTAAAGAAATGTCTTACTTACAAATATCGGAAAAAAATCAGAACTTAAAAGCTAAAAATTTTCTTTTATCTGCGCCAATGATGCCATAGAAGACTCTATAAGCAGATCCTTGAAACGTATAATACCAACATCAGTGCCATCACTGAAAACCTGGATCTATAGTCAATCTCATTGTCTGTAGAGTGAAAACATGTGAATGGAAATACAAACTATTAAAAGATTATGTGCATTATTCACTTTTTAAAATCTTGCCATTTTTTTGAACACAATTGTATATTCCAGTTGCACCTGATTCAAGCTGGTTTTTATGTGTTGGAAACATACCTGCTGCTTTTGTGTCGCAGGTCAATGATGACATCTATCTGAACCAAGGAGCAGTTGGACAGAGTCAAAGTTACTGGAACTAAGCAAAGGCTAAGGACAGAAAGAGACAAACAAACACACTTTTACACAACACTACAGTAATGCCGTTGTGTCTGGAAGGTAATAGTGGTGCTGCTTTGATCCAATCAACACCTGATGTGGTTAAACAACTCAAACGTGTCTCTATTGTCTCATCATACTGAAGCTTCAGTTTTGCATCTAGCCGTTTTCTGTCCATTCATTAATAAGAGCGGTCAAAACATGATGAAAAAAACTCCATATATGACCTGCTTAAAATAAAACTGTTGGTTTAACAACTAAAAGCTGTGGGTACAGTAATCTTTATGTTCACTCTAATGCATATATAAATTCCCATATCACAGGGTAAAACAATTAAATTAAGCATGTGCTTATGACATAAGCAATTAAAAGACACATGTAATTTTGCTCAAAACATAACTAGAAGTTTCTGAAACAATGTATCCAGAAATTGTGTACAATACACCACCTACACACAGCCTACAGTAAGAAAGAAGAGCAGAGTTCTTTAAATATTCTTTGCATAAACATTACAGTTGGGTGGAACTATAAAATCTGAAATGTAGTCAAGATATCTGGTCATTCTACTAAATTCATTTATTCAGCCAACAGTAACTATTATGATTTCCTCAACAAGTATTTGTTTGGCAGAAAACAGGAACGCCAAGGCTGGTCAGGGCTTTGTTCAACATCTACCACACAAAAAACATCCCTTTACATTCTAGACACATAAAAAGGTTGTTTTATGTTCACACAAAATGGCAGCAATGCTTATAGTTTGGAATTATTACATTTTTATTAATAATATGTGGAGTAACAATATTAATCTGAAATGCTCCAAAGAACAAGCAATATTCATCCACATGCATATCAAAAAAATCTCATAAAATTAAATAATGGGCCCTAATGATGTAGGAGGTCTGTTTTTCTTCATTTCTGCAATCTAATACTATGGAATTGTAATGTCTGGTTACTGCAGCCGTCTTACCTTTCTTTGACAAAATGATGAGTAAAGGTTTCAGGGTAGCAGAGGTTTGTTCTGATGAGCTGGGACAGCTCTGGATAAGGCAGAACGACTGGAGGAGGCAACTCCGACTTAAACCTGAGGAGCATCATCTCCTGAGTTTCCTGGAGACACAAAAACATAAACAGAAGGACAAACGCTTGGCAAAACAGCATCCGTTAAATGAATGAGTGTGTAACATGAGGTGTGAGGTAAGTCACACACAAAGTCAACGAAATAGAATAGCACTGATGGCTGGTAATCTGAGGTCTGGTAGCATCCACTGAGTTGTGGGCAAGCAGGAGGATTGTGGTCGTACCTCTTTGGGAATCAGAGAACTGGCCTCTTTGCCGATTGTCTGCAGGGCCACATGAAGCTGGCCTTCTAAGATCAGCTGTTTGTTGTCCTCAACAACGTAAGCCTGGTCACACAAAACACATTCAACTCAAGCACAAGGCATCAATCTCTACCTTTAATTGATATAAGATTACAAATGTGACTAAATCCTACAACACTGCAAAGTGGGACAATGTGGCAGATTCAATACAGACTGGCAACCAGTCTGTATTTATATTTATATTTATTTATATGATGTTAAAAAAGAGCTGCTGATGATGAGAGAAAAATATCTCAAAATACTTATAAAGATCATGTAATATACAACCTTCCAGATGACGATTATGCTTAGGTCTAGCTCATTACACTTCTTGGCGATACTTGTAATGTCAGAGGCTGTGTTGTCAGTGTGGCCAGAGCCCTGACTTCTGCTGTTCCTGGGAGTTGAATTCACTGGTTCTAACACCGAGCTCTGACGGCAACGGAAGAAGAAATCTCCACATGGTGTAGAGGAACTCATGATCTGCACACAGAGAGTTGAGAGTAGGAGAGACGTGTGTCTGCAGGTACACCAAACTGTTCTTGTTACATTAAAGAATTTGGTGATGTGTCATCAGTTCACTGGGGCGGGCTATGAGTCGCTGCCAGGTGCAGCCACTCTTAGCCACTACTGAGTTTAATACAACAAAAAAGCATGCTTCATCGGAAACATCTGGGTGGTTATCTAGAATATTCATTCATATGATTTTAAAAATACAAACAGAAAAGAGTTAGCTACTTTGTCATCAGGATCATTCAAAAGTTTGAATGAGGAAATGAGGAACATATTAAAAATGATTTCAAATTCAAAATCTGCTATTCAAGTCTGGCTTAAATCAAAACCTTGTAGCTGTGGACCACAAAGTGAAAGAGAAAAAGAAATTGGAAATCCAACTGGAGGTAAGGTTACAATCCCTAAAAGATGATTTTGTTCCAGTCTGTAAGCTCTGGTCAGTTTCAGTATTTCATGTTACAATTACTGTAAATGTGTTCATGTTTACTTGGCAGACCAGACTTGGCAAACTTTGCTAATGCAAAGTTACGCACAATAACAATTAAGACTAAAGCAAGCAGAATATTTATTTACGTCTCTTTAAATATTTTGAGACTAGTTTGGGTAACACTTTATTTGTGAATAAGACTGTCATGACACAGTCATAAACATGACATCACACCTGTCATGAACATGAATAAGTCTTCATGAATATGGATGATTACTGTCATAAAGTGTCATTCGGTAAATCATGACATTTTAATACAATGTTGACATTATTCAAAAAGTCTTTATGACAACTTGACATTAACCAAGAAATCGTGATCTGACATAAATTTGTTATAAAAGTATTACTGATTACACTTTAGCTTTAATAACATAAAGAAACATATTTTTTAAAGTGTAATCAGTAAGACTTTTATAATAAATTTATGTCAGATCATGATTTCAAGTTATCAAAACAAAGACATTTTGAATGTCAACTTTGTATTAAAATGTCATGATTTACCGAATTACACTTTATGACATAAATATTCATGAAGACTTACTCATGTTCATGACAGGCGTTATGTCATGTTTATGACAGTGTCATGACAGTCTTATTCACAACCCGTCAAATAAAGTGTTACCCTAGTTTGTGTAGAATAGCTTGAGGCTCCATATCTTCCTCTCTGCCTGTACATTTCTCTCTCCACTAGAACAGCTTCGTGAACTCTTTGTCAGAAGTTGCTTTGGCGAACAAATCATTCTGTGATTGGGGTGGGAGTGTGGAGTCATTCACCCATACTGCAAGGACAATTTGAAAGAAAAATAGTAGAAAAGAATTTATGCAACTTTAAGATTTGGCCTATGCTGCACCAACAGATCTATTTCTAAGCCCTCACACTAAGCCCTAACTTAGTGTGAGGGCTCAGGTCTGGACTGGCGACAACAGACCCAGTTGTTCCCACATTGGTGGTCCTACTTATACCCAACTTCATCATTATTAGCCATTTTTGGTGCTTTCAAAAATAAAGGAGGAAGACAAGACGTTAGAAAATCCTTCTAGGAACAGCTTCCACTGTCAGAACCAACAATTCTTTGAAACAAAAATATAAAAGACACTTATTTAATTGTGTTAATTTGGTCACATTAAATGTTGCCATAGTTTTTTGTGTTCTTCTTTGTCTGAACTGTTGTGCTTAAAGGATGAATGTTTCTGATCTGCGGCTATTCTCCCACCAATTTATCCAGCCAAATAAGGAGCCTTTGTTTACTACATTTTCCTCTCCTTAAGGCCAGGAAGTTGATATTTTCAGTCTGTAACACAGTATCATGATACTGTCACATAACCGTCCTGGGTTCATACATACAAGATTTTGATTCTATATCAACAATAAAGCAGTGAATTAATCTTACCCGTTCATTTCCAAGATTCAGGTCTGCAAACGTGTATTCTTTTACAGCATCAGAGCCTAAGAACAAAGTTAAATCTGTGCTTTCAAAAAAGAACATCCAAGATGGCTTGTGTGATTGAGAAGGAAAAATACCTTCATGGGGTTTGCATCTCATGGCTTTAAAACAAAGCTTAGCTCTTTCTCGACTGCTGAGTCTGCAATCTGGAGAGAGAAATTGAAAGCAGTGAAAAGCAATCGATCAAGTTTATTTGTATAGCACGTTTCATCAGCAAGGCAGTTAAAAGTGCTTTACAATCATAAAAATATCACATATTTTGATGAGTGCCACCATCAAAAAAATTAATACACATCATATATGTTGGTCAATGTTCCATTTATTATGGTTCAAAAGCAACTCAAAACAGGAGGCCTTGATTTAAAGGCACACATTGTTTCCTGTAGAGGTAAGTATTACAGATATTCTGACGAGGCCTCTGACTGAAGACAGTGGCATGGTAGTCTGATGAAGAGGAAGCACACAGTTTTCCATTCATGAAGCAACTAGGCCTGACATGAAAAGCAATAAATGATCAATTAAAAACAATAGCAACTAACTAGCTGCCCTATGATTTCATAGAACAGCCAGTATTTAAAAAAAGAAATCCTGGAAACATTTAACACACAGTACACAGTACTATGTTTACACTTTCTTTTTTTCACAAAGTTCCTAATTGGCAGTATTGCATGTTTTCCCTTTCTGAGCCTAATAATTAATATATTTTGAAGAGAAAGTTTATTGCCTGTTTTTGGTTTGTCTATTTAAAATGTCTTCCAGTTATAGTGCTATATGTTCTTTAAAAATTAGATAATCTTGGAAAAGGTGTACTTGCATTATTATGCCATTTTTTTGTTATAAACTAACAATGCTCTCAAAATGACAATATTACAGTTTATTGCAATTATTTCTGGGACAATTAATTGCCCAGCAAAATGTATTATCGTGACAAGCCTAGAAACAACTCTCTTTTCACAGAGATGATTGATCAAAAACTTGGAGACCATTCAACCTTACATCATTCCTGGTGTGTTCACCATTATGTTTGTGATTGGAAAAAAGCCCTTGATCCATGCAATACAAAGTGTTGTGTTTGTAATAATTTGAATTGAATTGTAAAACCTTTGTAGAGCCTTTAGGTACTATGCAGAAAAAAATGACAATGATAAAAAAAAGATAATCCCTTTTAAAATGGACTTACCATAATTGTTGCATGGATTAATATACTTGTGGAGGCGCCAGTGCTGACTACTGCTAGACACCTGGACAATGTGGAACTCACGGACGGCACTTTCACTCTGGAACAATTGAAAGAAATTTAAACTAAGTTTTGCAACATGATGTGAAGAAACTTCATAAGTCAAAGTGTGGTTCATCTTACTGCATTTACGTTCTCCACATCGATAAAAACAAGAGTCCCCCCGCTGCCTTTGTCATCTAGAGAGTGATGCGGGGAAGCACTGCTGCGGCAGGCGGAGGCCTGGACACTCAGAGACCGACTGGCGCAGATAAACACCGTGTGACGCAACACCCGGTGACTTCATGAGGAGGAGATGACACACCATTAAACTCAGTACAAATGCAGAACTCATTCAGAACCTACATTTTTGCATATGTTGATAATATGGATTGATGGATTGAATACATCCAGCTTTCCACTGTGTGCCAAGCATTTAGTCCGGATAAATGCTGAAACTTTTCTCATCAGATTTTAAGGTGAGGTGGGGACAGGCCATATTTCCATCAGTACTTGAGTTTCTGGGTATACACATTATTTTTGTTGAATACAGACAATTTTTCGGAATTACTACTCCACATATTTTATCCAATCACCAAACTGCCAAAAACACATTCAACAGAGCTGATTTTAAGATATGTGCACGGCCAGATGCAGCATTCTACAGAACACTGTCTGTTTTGTTCACCATGTCAATGTGAACAGTTCAGTGTTCTTTACAGACTCACTTAATTTATCCATCCATTTTCTGTTCACCCTTTGTCCCTTAATGGGGTCGGGAGGGGTGCTGGTGCCTATCTCCAGCTATGTTCCAGGTGAGAGGCGGGGTACACCCTGGACAGGTCACCAGTCTGTCACAACTCACTTAACTTGTCTTAAGATAAATAAAATGCCACCACTAAAATGCTCTTGTCACAATTATATTAAAGTAGCAATATACTCAGGATTAATTTTAAGTATATTAATCCTCAAAATCATCTTTCACCTGATTTTGAGTGCTTTCTCTGTGTTCTCATAATAGAACAGGAAGTTGATTTCGTGAACTCCTTCCTGGTCTGGTCCTCGGAGCCACAGGGGTAGCTGAACCGACTGTCCTGGCTGCAGTGTGTTGCCATGTATTGGGATCTCCGTCACCCCGGAGGGCTGACTGCATGCAGGAGCAGAAACCAACATCTCAGAGGACATGGAGCCTGGCTGGAGGGGGGTAGGAAACGTCACATAGGCTGAGCAGTTCTCTGCTGAGGGGGGGCTGGGCGATGTGAAGGGTGCTGTGCTCTGGCTGCCAAATGTGAAGAAATCAGGGTGCGTGGACGCCACCCGAAGGCCACACAGAGCAACTGCACTGACATTACAGAACTCCACATAAGCTTTCCTGATCTCGCCGCACAGCAGGGCAGTGGGAAACTGCAGGAAGAAAACCTGCGGACACACACACACATTAAGATTGTTTTATACTATTCAGCAGCTTGCAGTGATTTTAAACAATTATATAAATTATAGTACATTCAAACTACTTGACAAAACATAGATCCACAGAGATATACTGTACATTTAAAACTGACTCTGAGATTACATAATTTTCTTTGCTTTTGAGAGAAACCTGTCTCATTTCCTTCCAGACACCAATTCCTCAGCTGAAGAAAAATTATTGTACATCAAAATCTGCCAGGAGTAAGAATCATTCTAGGCTCATAAAAAACTAAGTACTGCAAAAAATCTTTTTCAAGTTGAGCATTACAATCACAAGTGACTTAATTACAAAAAGAAAAGAAGAATCAGAAAAGCCCAAACAATGGACTAAAATACCATATTAAAGGAAGCCATTCAACCTAAGCCTGTTTAATTCAAGTCCTAGACAACTTCAACCAGACATTTTATCTCTGCAGGCCTGTTTGGTGTGTGTTTGTTCCAAAATGAATCTATAATCTCAATAATAAGCCAAAGGCAAGAAGTTCAGTCACAAGCTACATATAAACCAGCTCATCTTTCAGGATAATTCATTCAAAAAGTAAAGCCAATGAACTATTTTAACTTTAAGTTCACCTGACCATGTTAGCAATTGTTGGAAAATATTAGCTTAACATGCTAGTTTTAATGTTACTTATAAACTCATATTACATGCTTAAAATGTTAGACAAAAATAACATTGTTTCATATAGGTTAAAACTATACTCAGGCTTCAATTAATATAATTTGATCAGTGGGATACTTTTCTTTAACATACCAGTATTAAATCATTGAAAAGTAATCTAATCTGTAAGTATCCTAGTGTTTAGTAGAGTCTAAACACATCTACTGAGGCCCCGGCATTTGGGTGCCTCTCAGTCCTGTAAAGAAAACACTCTGGCCATTCCTGTGTTTAGATTAGTGATTTGGGGAGAGTCATAAAACTCTGTCTCACTCAGGAATTTTAAGAAAAGTTGTAAATCTGATAGCCCTCCTCTTCACTAGGGCCACTCCCCTAATTTACATACAGCCCAGAGGACCCGTTCTCGTCGATACAAAACAGGAGGCGCAAATGAAGAGTCAGAACTAGGAGGATCTCGGGAGGCTTTTCTCTCTGAAAAGCCTCCCTTGTCTATGTCTCAGGTAAAATGTCTCTTGATCAATTTGTCTGTTGTACGAAGAATTGCGTGAGTTTTATGTTGTCCATTGTTTAATAAAATTGTCATGATTGTCGAAGCTGAACAGCGATGAGTGTCCGTTTGTGTGGTCCAACTCCTGCCACGTGGG
Source organism: Girardinus metallicus (assembly GCA_903067095.1). Taxonomy (NCBI): domain Eukaryota; kingdom Metazoa; phylum Chordata; class Actinopteri; order Cyprinodontiformes; family Poeciliidae; genus Girardinus; species Girardinus metallicus. The sequence continues at coordinate 20,936 of CAEGAE010058787.1, forward strand.
ATCCTGCTTGAACTCGAGGACATGGGAGAGTCAAAGCAAGCAGGAAGTTTTTACATAGATAATTTTCCCTACACCATAGAGGAAGACATGAGAGAGTTAGTTACCTCCATTAGGGGCATGGGCGGGGTTATGATGGGCTCCAAACGTCGATCCGTACCATATCGAACTTGCATCTTGTCTTCTTTTGTCAGATTAAGCCGTGGGCCCTGGATCTTCAGGTCCTGTCTACCACGAATGACCATGGAGTCTAACGTCTGCTGCCCTGATGCAGGAGAAAGTCCACACACATGTTTTTGGTAGCATAGTGTAATTATTCAAGATCAGATCATTAACATATCGAGTTTTTGCCAGAAAACTGTGTGTTAGAAATTTTAACGTTTTATCATTTTGTTTATTTTATCTTTTATGTTTGCATGATCAAGAATGTTCAAAATCATACATTTTAACTAGTTTTGACTTTTCCTCAAGTTATGTTTTGTTTTCTTTGCTCACCAGATGAGGATGGGCTGAGTGTAATTTTCCACTCTCCTAAGTTTCACTTTTCTCTCAATAAACTGCCCACCCTTTTGTGAGGGAGTCAGAGCTTGCTGACCTACGGGCCTGAGCGGTTCGGGGCCAGTGATCTCTCCCTTTGCAAAGGTAGGCAATGAAACTCATGATCTTTGTGTGGTTCATTTTATAGGTTTAAAACACCCTATTACTGTGTATTAAATCAACCAACCCTGGGTGGAAACACATGGAAACATACCTTCAGTGTTTGAAGAGGCTTCCCCAAAGTGAGATGAAGTCAGGTTGTAGATCACTCCTGCAATGTTCAGCTGACCAGTTCTGTGTGGCAGCAGCTTCAGTCGGGCCTGACAGTACAAAACAAAATCCAAAAACTGTGACATCAACAATAGAAGTCGGTTCTCACCAATCTACGCTGTCTGAACAGAGCAGATTAGACTGGTGCACTGCAATGAGCTACTAATTGAATCACAGTAACCCTTATCAATCATAACCTAACTACAAAATATTTACAGGCAACATACAAGCAACAAAATAAGAAAAACAAAAACAAGAACTGTAAAATCTTTCTCGGCTTTTCCTCAAACTTGTGCAGAAAAGTCCTCATCTTTTTTGATCACCAAGGCTAATATAATAATTAGTTTTGCTCTGATATTTTCAGTAATTATGCTGAGCTGGCATGGTTGTCAGTTAGCTTCCTAGTTCAGTAGTAGGTTTCAGTCAGCAGCAGACATGGTGACAGTGGAGGAAATCTGGACCTATAAAGAGATGGAGTTGGTCTGTTGCATACATGTAGATGGAGAGTTTCTGGGATTTCTCTCATTGTCTTAGTCTTCTTCACTTCCATCACCAATGGCATGTGAACTAATGTGCAACACAGCACTACTGGTTACCAGTGGTATTGCTCAGTTTGGATACGCATCTACAGTTAGCTGATTAACTTGTGTAGTGGGAAAATATAAGGTTACTATGATTATTAGTTGAATCTATGCATAACAGTATTATGATTCTTGTGTGATGCATGAGCTCATGAAAAAGACTTCTGAAGCAGTTTAGTTTAGTTAAACAACCCAGAGACAATGAAGTCACTCCCTGTGAGATCTGGTCTGGAATTTATTTTCTTTATGACATATACTTGGTGGTACCACTATTTTTTCCTCATTTTTGGGAGCCGGGGGTGGGGATTTTGCTGTTTTGGATTTTTCATTTTGGGGAATATTTTCAGGACAGTGTTTTTTGAGGACATGGGACCCTATTGTGGACATTATTCTGATTAAACCTAATTGAATGTTTGGAGCATTTCTTTTTTGCACCGACATAATACTGAGTTATTTAAATATAACCTTATATTATTTTTGAGGGATTTTGGTTACCGATCTGTTATTTATCAGAATTAGTATTATTTCTTCTTATTATGGATTTTTGAATAAATCTATTCAGGATTTGTATTATAAGCCTGGCGGCCCACCATGCTTTAATAGCCCCTCCGCCAGGCTAAGGGGCCTAACATTTTTTTCTAAACAATTAGTATTTTTTTAGAAAAATAATAATAAAAAAAAGAAAGTGCGCGGACCAATAACACAGCTGATGCTGTTTTACCTCACTTTACCTCAGCGGTATTGCGCGCCTCCTTTCACTCAAACTGGACACAAGGCTGACCTGTATGGATATTTACATCAACTTCCTGTGAGTAATTATGTTTCTTTGGAGAACTTAAGGTAAGAGTTTAAATCCCGCTGCGTTAGCTCTGGTTGCGCAGCTCTATTAATCGCAAGAATAACTTGCAGTCACGAATTCAGAGGTGCGTTGAGGGAGCGGTAGTATTTTTCCGGTTACACGATGCATCAAACTAAATCAAATGCGTTGTCTACTTAGTCAGACACAGTTAATACGTGCGGCCCGAAGAGATCTGAAAATCTCGTCCCATTAACTCCAGCAACCAGAACAGCTTCTGTGATTCTTATTGAAAACTCAACAGACACGAAATGGAAGAGTTACTAAAGCCATATTAGCAGCATTTAATTAAATCTCCCATTTGTTGTGCATCTCTGCCCAGTGC
>CAEGAE010058788.1:0-19796 GCA_903067095.1 Girardinus metallicus
GAGGACCAATTGCTTTACTGAGAATGTTTCCAACACAAGTAGACAGAGGATCGTTGAAGACCATTGGAGAGACCACTGCATCTGTCTAAAAACAGATCAAAACCAAAGATTACAAATTTGTACGCGTGGACTGCTAAAATAGCTTACTGCCAACAGTGTTATACCACTCCAATAATCAATCCTCTTAAGAGACAAGAAACTTTTTAACATTAATTCTCACCTGCTGGCTTTCAATGGTTCCCTGAACAATCTCAACCTGGACAAGACCTTTGGGATCTCCAGCTGTGGCTCCTCTGGCTACGTTTTGTCCAGCAGAATCAAACTCCCTTCCAGGTGAATCTTTGCTTCCTGTACTGTAGGCGTCACGTTGCCGCAGAAGCTGCCTGTCAGATGCTCTTTGCATGGCCCTCACCACCTTTCCAGAGCTCTCACCGAAACGTGGCTCCTCCTCTACATCCAACAACTCTGCGTTCACCAGAGTACGTCCCACACCTGAGGTCCTCGTTCTGCCGTCTTCTCCTCTGTAGTGTTGAGCTTCAACCTCATGCGGATTTTCATCAAAATTGCCTGGAGTACCATCACACTCTTGGTCTTCCTCTCCTTTCCTGTCTCTATCTTCACCCACTGCATCAGTTAGGTCAGGAATGGACTGCTGGCTCTGTTGAAAGCACAACAATAGTAGAATTTACAAAGTAAACATGTATAGGAAGAGTACCATGTAAAAACGGTTGCAGATATATATCTAGACTTTCTAGTTATATTTAAAACTGGAATAATGTTTTAGCATCCTAGAAGTATTTTCTTGGAACATTAAGAGCTTTCTTCGTCATTCTTCTTCCGATTTTACCTTTCTATCGCCAGACAACTAAAATACAGCAAACTCCTAACACAAGACCGTCACCCAGGCTTTTACACCGTCACTCAATAGGTTGGTAATTATTAGTTTATGGGAGTTCCACGGTAAATGTTAAAGATTACTTTCTTGGGTCATCTTTTCAGGCTAAGCTGAAGGCAAGGCAGATTTATTTCTTTAGTACTATATATATCTAGATAGATATATGTATAGATATCTATCTAGATAGACAGATAGATAGACAGACAGACAGACAGATAGATAGATATGGCACTATAGAAATAAGCTTACCTTCAGCTTAGCCATTTATTATGCTCAAAGTTCAAGAGTGCTAACTATTTGGGTGTCTCTTTGCTAATGCAAAATACCACTTATTTAATTCTTATCAAACATCAGTCTAGTCGACTGTATTTTCCAAAGTTGCGGTGCTGTTTATTTTTTAACACCCCCTGAAAGAAAAACAAAGATGTGATGCAGACATTTTACATAATACAAAACATCCCTGGAGGCCCTGTTGCATGTTTGTGTTGTCGAATTTGAAACTCAGAAGGAAATGTGGTGCTGACCTCTGCTGGGGTGGTGTCATGTGACGAGCTGGGAGGCGACAGGCTGCCCCTGACGCTGAACACCAGACGACCGTCAGTGAGCTCAACGACATGCTCAGATCTCTTCAACACTTCCTGTTGATCTACAGCACAAAGCGTCATAAATTCATGCATGCATACAAAATTATATATGTGCGTGTATGGGTGTGTGTGCATGCGTACGTGAGTAAGTAATCAAATTATATTATTGTGGACCTTGGACGAGCTCAGACGTCTGTGGAAATAATCACAGAGTGATTATTTCTATATGGAAATAACCATCCAATGCAAATAGGGAAGCAGTGCTGAGTTTCACGTCAAACTCCAGAGACCAAGACTGATTCATGATTGTAATATAATTTAGTTTCAGACCTGCTCCAACCCTTTTGAGTCACATGAGGACCAGACTCCACCTAGCAACAACTAATCTTTATCTATGCAAACTAAGAGTCGCCTGTAACAACAGAGCAAATATTAATGTCCACTACCTTTCCCCAGAGCATACCTGCAAAAAATCTTGAACTATCCCTTTTAAAACTAATGACTGGAAAGAGAAACCGAGATTACCTCTATGCTCGAGTTATATTGGCTCAGTGATTACAGTGACAACTCGCTCTTTGGTTTTGTCTTCTTTTGGTTATATAACAGAATTTTGTTGCGTGTAGAAACTGAAATAATCATAAGGTTGTGCAACACTTTAAACCACTAAGCATTTTAGGACAGTAGAAAGAATGTACCTTTAATTCTAATAATCGACTGCACTGCTTTCGCGGTGACACCTGTATATAAACAAAATCTTGGTTACTATTGCTAAATTTCTTTCACCTGTGTGGAAGTGCAGTGAACATTTCCAAAAGTGTCTTTGGGAGTAACATAATATAGTAATACAAGACTCGGTATATTTTAATATTTGCTCCAGCTCTATAATTTACATTCCTACTTGTATTCCAGCATCATTCTGAATCGGTCATGTTATGGTGGTTTTCGTTATGTGAAGAAACAGATGTTACTGAGCTTTATAACAGTGTAACTGTGTTTGTTGTTGGTTATCTTTTACAGTTCACTGCTCTTTGCCACTCTGTCAGTTTTCCAGCTGCTCTTTATGGCTTTTGGCAGCTTGAGTTAAGTTTCACTTTCCAGGGAAATTTCCCGTTTCCATTCGTCCAAGTCGAAGAATATACAGACTATATGCTACTACAATATTAATAACATTAATTATAACAAACACATCAACGATAATAAAAAAAAAAATAGTAAGTTTCAGCATTTAGTCGTGTACGTTTTGAAGGACAAGTTGCATGTTACATGCTTCTTAAAGCAAAGTCACAACACAAACAGCAAAAGAAAGTCTTACGTTTCTGTACCTTTCTGACATTTGAACGCTATGCTGTAGACGTCATCAGCCACTCTCGTCAGTGGACCGCAGTCTCCTCCGCCGGACCGTCTGTGAACACGGAAAAACCTCTCAGTTTTCTTTTCGTTATTCTCCGAAAGAAGCTTGTGACACTCGAAGTAAACGGGGTACAGGTAATTGTCCGCCATGGCTGTGGTTTCAGGACACGAATCTCTGACATAACAGTATGCACTCCCTTATGAGACGACGAGACGTCTCAAATGTACTCTAGAGCTGCGCCCCCTAGCGGCAACAATGAAGAGAACAGAGGCAGAGAGGAGTCATATCAAATAAACCTTTTTGTTTTTTCTTTTTCCAAATAACCCTTAATCCGAATGTCGCAGGAGGAAACCAACCCGGAAATATTTCTGATAAAACACTTTCAAAATATCTTGGATTATGATCTAAATGGTTCAGTGAAACCTCTGGATTCAAGTGAAAGTCAAAAACAGGTGTTCCTACAGTCGTGGTCGTGGATATGGAGGTCTGGAACTCCTCTTCAAGTTCTCTTCTAAAATGAACCCAAATATTAAAAAAAAAATGGTTCATTTCAAATGATTTTGAAACATTTAAACATGTTTCAAAATCTACAAAACAGGACTTTGGGGGAAAAAAAAACAAAAAAACAAGGCAACATGCAGTATAAGCCAACATACTGGTATTGCATTGCAGATTGTGGCGTGCCGCTTTTTAACCGGTTTCTGTAAAAATGTTTGTTTGCTCAAACAAGAGTTTAATAAATCAATAAAGTTTATTTTTATAGCACACTTCATGAACAAGGCAGCTCAAAGAGCTAAACATTATAAAAACACGACACAGTAAACACATTTTGCCAAGTGCTGTCATTACACATCAAAATGCTGGTCAGTGTTTCATTTATGATGGTTAAAACTCATCAATAAACAGATGAGTGTTTAGTCTTGATTTAAAGGCACTCAGTGTTTCGGCTGTTTTGCTGTTTTCTCCAGGCCTGGCTCCAGAGTGGGGCCCCGGTGACCCGTGTCCGGGCAAGGGAACACCAAGTCCAAAGTTGTTTCTCTTCATAGGGTCTTTAGGCTGCACTTAGTCTGGTTCCTCACCTAGGACCTGTCTGCCTTGGGTGCATAAACCCCAGACAGCATAGCTCCTAGGATCATTGGGACACTCAAACCCCTCCACCACGATAAGGTGGCAGCCCAAGGAGGGGCTTTATATTTACATTTTCTGAAAATATATATAAAATATGTATTTTATTTGGCCACAAAAAAAGCTAAAAAGAAAAGAAAGTATTTTTTTTTCATTTAATATTTATTCATTTACAAACACAAAATAGATAGTGTGTTCTTGTGATTTCCCTAATATTTCTGTCTGGGATGTAGACATGACAATGTTATTTCTGTTTTATGATTAAAAAATGTTCAGTTCTTATATTATAAAAATTCTGTACAGCAAATAAGACAGATGAGTCAGAAATTCAAAATGAAACCTCAGTTTAAGGTTCATATTTTATTCCAGAAGATAAAAAACAGTGAAGAAAAACATGAAAAAAACATTATCTCATGTCAAATATAAAGAGGAATAATTTTGTAAAATTGTTAAACACATTTTAAGGTTTGTGTCAAACAAATAAAAAACCTCTTTCGTAAATCAGTGCAAAATTGAGAAATTCCACAGATGAGAAATAACATCACAGTGTTTCAATAATCATTTCAAAAGAGAAGCTGCAAAATGTTTCATATCTGTATGTACATATCACCTAACTGACTAAATATTCAGTTGTATTTCAAAACATTTTTCTCCTTTGATTAGTTTGGCTTCTCAAAATTCACACAGAACTAATTATTTTCTCTAGCCTGGCCTTATATCTGCAGGCCATAAACACTTAAAGCAGCTCAGAAGTCTTGTTCTTTCTCTCTTTACACCCAGGCTTTTCATGCGCTTTAGCTCCCCCTAGAGGCTAAGTATGTCTACAAAAGTTTATCAGTAGACCTCGTTAGGTAAACAAAATCAAATTAAAAGTAAATATTATTGTAACACATACTTTCCCATGATTTTCACAGATTATTATTTTTATTATTACTATTATAAATCAACTTTGCAGCATATATGATTCTCTCGAGAGATAAAATCAGAAGTTTTTATACTGGTATTCACATTTAACATGCTCAAACAGATCAAATTAATCTGTTTCTGCCTTTCCTTTACTCTCTGAGTCTTTCTTCTTTTTTTCTCTTTTTACCCTTGAGGCCGGCTTGGGGTCCTGATGCCAAACAGCTTTCATGGCTTCACCAAAAGCTTCCCCTACAGTTTTTGCTCCTGCACCTGCATTGTATCCTTTCCAGACTCCCTTCATGGCTTCACTTATAGCAGCATCAGAAAGCAATGTTGGGCTTTGGACTAGTGAAGCTTGTGGTGGAACATCTGAATGTTCTGACCCACTAAATAAGAGTGTAATTTGGTTGGTCACACCAAGGAATGCTCCTAACAATGCACCTGTAGCAGTAGCCACTAGCTGACACATTAACGAATTAAGCACACTACTTTTAGCTTTGTTTCTAGTTTCTTCTGATGAGTGGTCAGATGATGAGTGCTTCATATTTACCTCCTCTACTTCTATTTGGTTTTTCACTGCTTGCAGCATCTCGTTGGTGTAGAACTTGCCATCATTTGCTTCACTAATCTTATCAATTGTACTCAGTATTTCTGCCACTTGGAGCTTATTGTTCCTATACTGAGCTTCTGCATTACGGTTCCAGTATTTATTGTCTACAACATGGCACCTGCCTCCACAGTTTTTCACCAGGTCGCTCAGTTCGTTATTGTGTTGGACAAAGTCCTCGATCCTCCTTCCCTCTGGGAGCTGGTCTCCATGGGTGAAGACAACGGCAGCAAATTTCAGAGCCTCTTCAGAGAAGTGTTTGCATATTTCTCTGATGACGTCTTTCTCCTGCTTTGTGAATTTCTCAACTTTAAGAACGATGAGGAAAGCGTGAGGTCCAGGAGCGCACTGTGTGATGCACCTCAGGATCTCTGTCTTAACCATGTATTCAGAGTCATATGTATCAAAAAGACTGGGACTGTCAATTAGAGTGAGGTTCCTGCCATTAACAAGTCTGGTTTCTCCTCGAGACAGACTTAGTTCGGAAACGGGCAAATGGCTGATCTTGAAGACTTCCTCTCCAAATATGATGTTTCCCAAGCTGCTTTTGCCGCAGCCAGTTTTCCCCAGAAGGACAATTCTCTTTGAGTCAAGCACTTGAAGAAAAGATTAGTACAAGAGAAGAACATTAACAAAATTTTTATTCACTGCTCAGCAAACTTCTCAGTTACAGACCCAGCAACTTGTGATCCCAACATTGATAAGCAGCTTGAACAAGAACGCAATGACATCAGGAACACCGTCAATAACAACTTTGACACGGTTTATATTTAACATAAATATAAAATTTTATTTTCTCTACCAACAAATCTGGAGAAAGTATACTGATATTCAACATTTTAAAAATATTATTAGTGGATTATTTCAACTATTGGGACACATTCCTACTGTGTCTTTGTAATATAAAAAGCAGTTTAGCAATGCTTGACAAACGTCATAGAGACATTCTGTTTCAACATGTTTCTTTCAATTGTATTAAGTGAATACTGCCACTAAAAGTTAAAAGTAAGACTGAATCTTCTTGACTTTTAATTTACATGCTAAGTAGGATGTAAATAAATTACTCCTCTAAAGATTTGCCAATTACCAAAAAATTTCTGTTTTCTGTTCCATGCTTATATTTTCCTAATCTTTACTTCAGAGCCAACTTAAATTTACTGAGTTAATTGAATCTTAGAAACATAATTAACTGTACTGGTTATTTGCTTGAAAGTAATGATCAAATGTAAGTCTTACAAACCAATATGTTGAACTATAGCCTGTTGTTGGTACAGTTTGCTGTAATATGTCATTCAACACTTTTAGATGTACTGGAAAGAACCAAGAAAAATTACACATAACCAACAAACAGAGCTATACAAAGCAAAGGTAAAGTATGTTGTCAACACCTGTAAGAGATATGCAATTAGCTCAACTGACCGTCCATGTTGGAAAGAGAAATCAGAAAAAGCCAACTGGATGATTCTCAGTTGTTATCAGTCTCTCCTGTGCCGTGTCCTCACTGGTTCTGTCATCTACCATCCTCTAAGTTGACTGTATCTTAATTAAGTCTGGTTTGGCTGGTTGGTTGACTTTTCAGAACAGGACTATGGCACACATGATGTATAAATTTTGGAGGCAGATTAGAGGTATAATTATATTTTATTGTCTTTAACTATCAGTTTTATGCAAAAGGCAGATTTGTGACTTTCACTGCGGTCAAACAAACACTTTAAATTGGAACAGTACTCTCAGTTTTGATCTCAGTACTTAGAAACAGAAATAGATTCCCAGGAGTCAACTTTGTAACCTAATTGTTTTGTGTAGTATTGAAGTAATGGTCAGCTTTAACATTGCATTGATATGCAGAGGTTTCATCACTCTTACACATTTTCATCCCAGTGAAGTATTTCCTTTGTTAAGGAATACAACTTAAGAGAAGTGATGCAGCTCGTATGTTTGAGCCCATATTTCATTTAGATTACCCACAAACCATGTGGTTTGTAAATGTTAGGTGTAAATGTGCATGTTGAAAAGGAAAGTAAAACACTAGGATAGTGATAATTTTCAGATATTAAACCCATATTAATCTTTTCATTTCTATGCCTTCGAGACATTTTCTATTTTGTTGCTTTTTGCAAATTTCCACAATTAGTAAATATTGTAAACTGTTGGAGTCACCTCAGCTGGTCATGCGTCCGGCCAGAACAGCAGTCAGGCAGGTGCTATTTAAGTGCAGTGTAATATGAAACACTCTACAGTTTATTACAGAGTAGAGAGTTTAAATGTGTTATCAGTGCAGAACAATATAAAAAAAACAAAAACAAAAAAAAACAACAATATAGCTTTAATCGGTTAAGTACCTTGGATCAGGTTTTATGTGCAGTGATAATAGCGATTAACTGGTTCAGCTGGACCCATAATCAGTCGTTCTTTTAGGTGTGGCAGACATGCTGCAGTTTTGAAAGCAATGTTAGGATATAAAAGTCAAATTTGGGCACAAAATGTGGGCATTGATTTGTTGAAATGGTAAAAATTGGCCACTTAAAAGGGTCTGTAATCAACTGGAAAAGCAAATTGAAAAACTGACTGTGGTATTTCATTATGGGGCAAACCACTGTAAGTTAGTTCGGCTTTTAAAAAGTATGTCCAGTTTGTTGAACAAATACAAGTCCAGTCGCCTTTTTCTATGCAATCATTAAAATATGTTATAATTTTTTCCCCCCAATGTTCATGACACTTAAATGGGACTATTTTTATTATTTCCTACAGCATTTGGCCTTTAGTGGAACATTTATCGAAAATGTAACAACTGTGGAATCTACCTTGTAGTAATGGCAGATGGCAACCGCGCCTTTTAATTAATCTCATGGGTTAGTTTTCTCTATGGTGTTTGTTTTTCTTTCCTTGAGAAAGAGAAAGATTTAAAATGAAATGCTCTCCATCATGCCAAAGACATAATTATACAATTGTTCTGCTCAAAGAATGTTTTGTGTGAGGACAGGAGGACAAGAGCCATAACTCTGCATAGTTTTACAGAATGAACTCTGTGTGCTTTGTGTGACAAAAAAAAAAAGAGCATATTCCCATGATGACAATAAACGGGCCCAGAATAAACGGAGAATGCTGAAACAATAGGACAGTTGTTTTTTAGGTGTAACCAAATGTCAACCTGCCACAACCTCAGTCATTATGATGATGCTTTGTTTGTTGTTCACATACCTTTCCTGTTACCAAGAGGACTGTCAGATGCTTGTAGGGCGTGCGGAGAAAAGATTTCTCAAAGTTACCCTGAGATACAAAGCTTGTCACCTGACAGCACCTCCAGTAAAATTGGGATTAGCAATTCTTTCAAAATCTGTAGTCAGGTTAAACACTTTCTGGGTGCCAACACTTAAACTCTCCTCCACTCCATTCTAACTTTGTTTCCACTTCTGCTGGGTGACTCTAGGCTCGCAGTTTGTTCCAAACTCCTACCACAGTCAAAGGTGGTGACTGTGGTAGGAGTTTGGCCTGTAATTGGTTGGTTGCTGATTTGAGCCCCTTGGGCAAGATACTTCTTCAAGATACTGCCTTGCCTGCCTGCAGTTAGGGGACCTTGCCTATGCCAGACTGCCTCAGGTCATCTGTGGCTACAAAGTAGTAGATTGCTGCCACCAGCATGTGTGTGAATGGGTGAAAGACTGAGTATAGGAATCCCTGGACTTGACAAAGCACTATACAAGTACAGGCAATTTACCATTTAGGCACAGTATCATCTCTGTAAAGAAAAATTTGCACAGATAGTCCCACATTTCCACTTTCCAAAGACACATTTTCTTTTAGATATCTACAACCTGGAGGCTTCACTCACAAAAACTATCCTAATTTCCCAGAAATTCCAGGTTCCACCTTTGATGTGGTGCCATTGTGTAAAGAAGTCATTTTGAAACTGAGCAATGTTCTGTTCTCTAACCTATAAGCGCCTTCTGATGTCAACTGGGATGCCTGATCTAGCAACCTTCAAGTAAGGAGCGATGAGATAATATGGGAGTCCATTCTAAATCAAGAAAATTCATCTTGATTTAGAATGCATCTTGATTTCATGCTGTAATGCAGAGGACCTACCAGTTCAGAAGCAGACTACCCCAAATCTATACCACACTTGATCCAGACTGCCCCCGCTGCAATTTGTGTCAAATTCGGTTATGTCCATCTTTCTCTAGCCTTTGGAAATCTATTTTCAAGATTGGCCAAATGATTCCATATCTGCCATCATCTGGCATTGTTCAGCAATCTCCATACATCGCTGTCTTTGGCGTTCTCCCCACGGATCTCTCACTTCCACTTTATTTTGCCAATTTTATAGCATTCCTGAAACTTATAGCTTGGCGTTTCTGGAGGACATTTATTCTAAAGTCCTTCAGTTGAAGTGAACTCTGGTGCAGTTCAAATGCATAAGTGAATGCGCACTAGACTGGGAGAACACGCTAAAAGCAGGAAGCGGACTATAGCACAGCGCAATCCGTATGACCTAAACAAATGCATTTCCCTCTTCTTTTATTCTTTCACTTTTTTTAAAGTACTAACTTAAAACCACCAGTTTACTGAACCCGTGTAGATATGACAAAGCCAATAAAGAGACAGCATAACTTACTACTGTCAGTGTATCTTTCACAAAATCAATTTGACACATGGATGTATTTTTGGAAATAGAACAAATAAAATTGGGGGTTTCTTTCTTACCAGAAAGAACTAAGTATGATTCAAAAGCATAAAGCTACAAGATTAATGTTCAGCATGGTTTTATTTAGTTACAGCATAAAAAAAATCACAGATACACAAAACAGATACAGAGGGGGTTATACAGCAAACTGGTATAAATCTACCACCACATGAATGAACAAACTAACAAATACATAGACTGTAAGACAAACATTTTTATATCACCATCCATGACAACATTAATAAAAGTAAACTGCTGTTTCTTTAATATTTAAAGTGAATCAACATTGCATTTTACACAGATATTGTGACTGCCTTGATCCAGACAAGGCTGATAAAAGTAAATTATTTTATTCTTCTGACTTCATTGTTTAGTCAAATGGATTATAAGGGTTATATGTTCTTTCAAGCAGAGCCTGAAACTGATCAAAGATTTCGTCGAAGGCTTTTGTTACTCCCTCCTCAACTACATTCACTATGTCACTGACTGGTGAGGTAACACTCACAGCTTTCTCTGTTATATCTTCAACTACTTCCAGCAGTGGTGCAGCAAACTCTTGAGGACTAAGACTTTGAATTAGTCTTTCAGGGAAGGACAGTTCTATTTTTGGTAACATCTTTCTGAAAATCATGAATGGAAATATTACCGTTATGCCTACAACGAGTAAACCTTTCAACCAAAACAGGTTCATTTTCTTTTTTAGGATATTGTTTTTTGCCTGCTGTCTGATCTCATCCTCTGAAAGGTTTTCTGAAGAGAACTTGATGAGATGTGCTTCTTCTTGTATTTTTCTCTCCGCCTCATTCAGCTCTGCATTGGTGTAGTGTCCTCCTCTGTTCTCCATCAACATCTTGTCTATGGCGTTGAGCAGCTCTGCCACCTGGAACTTGTTGCTTCTATAATCGTCTTCCTGACTGTTCTTCCAGTACCTGTTATCAAAGACATGGCAGCGACCGCCACACTTCTCCACCAGTTCCTTCAGACCGTCACTCTGGTCCACATACTCTTCTATTTTCATCCCTTCAGGCAGCTGGTCACCGTGGGTGAAGACCACCGCTGCGTACTTCAGGGCTTCATCTGAGAATTTCTCTAATATTTTGGTAACTATGACCTTCTCCTGCTCCGTGTATCTCTCCACTTTGAGAACAATCAGAAAGACATGAGGCCCTGGAGCGCACTCTACGATACACGTCTCCCACGCAGACTGCGCTTCCTTCTGAGACCTCCTGCCTGAGTCGAACAAACCAGGAGTATCAATCAAAGTGAGGCTTTTGCCATTGACACTTTTGGTTTTTGCGTGGGAAGCAAAAGAGTTTGTGTCATTAATATTTTTTACTTGAAAAATTGTTTCTCCAAAAATGGCGTTAGCCAGGCTGCTCTTGCCATTTCCACTCTTCCCCAGCAGGACAATCCTGAATGTGGCTGACCCTGGAGGATAACAAAAATGATCAATTTACAGACTGCTTGGTGTTTATACAGTAAAACCCTTGCAACCAAAATTGAGTTTCAGTCACATTAAAAATGCATCAATTGCATTCTAAATTAACTAAAAAATTTTAGTTTAAATATTGCATATTCAATCACTGTATATCTATATATAATTCAATTAAATTAAACAATAGCAATAAGACACTTTTTTGTTCCAACTATATAAAAGACTCATTTTCCTATTCGTTTTTCAAATACAGCTAAATAAGAGAGGCTTTTATCCCATTATTTAGAATAATGGGATAAAATAATAATTTGAAGCTTTACCAGCTTCAAATAAAAGCTGGTAAAGAATAATAACAAAACAAAATAAAACAAAAAATACCCAAATGTGGGACTCATCGCTATCACAAGCCTCTTTTCACAGTTTGTTAATAGTAAATTGTTCTTTAATGTAAGTTATATATTCATTCATAATTTCTTTATTATTTATTGATCCTTTGAAGTAATCATTGAATTCAATGTTACATCTTTAAAATTTATGCACATAATTTCTGACTTCTGTTATGTCTGCAATTTCCATTAAGAATTCCATTAATAACAAATTAAAAATAACAAATAATTTAGAGTAAAAACAGAAACATGCAGGTCAGTAATGAAAATATATATCTTTTTAAATCGATGCATCTTTAACATTGTTTTATTATTACTTTGAGAGATGCCTATCCTATTTGAATCAGTAATCAACATTACTGATTCAATGTCAATGCCCATTGGAGGGTTTTTTAATTGTAATCATAGTGTCAAAAGAGGTTTTGAAAGTTGGATTGCCATTCAACTGAATAGTAAAACTGTTTGTAAAAACCTCAGTGAACATGGAATTATTCTCTGCATTTGTAAATGTTATCAGTTTAGTAAAACTTAATATTTCTTTCTAATCTCTACATGTAGAGATTAGAATCTAATCTCTACATGTAGGTAAAAGTCCCTTCCAGCAGATACAACAACATAACATTTTTGAATGACTTTTATAATTTGTATTAAATATTGTAGAAGAGTCAAGGTTTGCTGAGTCACACCCTCCCAAAATTAAATGAAGACTAAATTAACAAAGTCAAAAATAGCAAAAGGCGTTGTGCTATTTTTTCGGGGGCAAATGGCACGTTAGACTTTCTCATAAACCTATAGAAGGTTTAAAATTTCAACCTCCAGAAAGAGTTTTGTTTGAGATTAAATAAATAAAATAATCTGATGAATAATGAATCAGCTTGTCAGCTATTTTTAGTGTCAAAAACATTTCAACTCAAAATAAATTTAATGTTAAGAGAGGTAAACTTGGATATGACAGCACAACTTACCATTCATGTTGTCGCAGCGAGAATTACATGAAGAAACAACGAAACTTCTGGGCTTGGAGTCTTGTTCTTTTGCTCTGACTTGTCTCCTTTGTTATTTTTCTTCCTGTTTGACTTGTTTCCAGGCAGCAAGCTCTTGGATTGATTGAAACACAATGCACAATTACATCAAATCAGCTTTGGTGCACCGGTGTGCACCTTTGAGCTCAACACTATCATAAAACAATACGATGGAAGCAGAGATAACGCTCAAAACAGGAATTTGAGCAACATGGGGCCATGTTTATTAAAAGATATAAAGCAAGAAAAGATAGAGGAATTAGTCCATGAAATGGAAATTACTATTTATTTTTTGACAATATCTGAAGTAGAGTAAACTATGACTTTTGGGATTCTGCATGTAATTAAATACTATCTCATAATGTTTAGCTAAATTGGAGAGGGTTTTTATATATTTAAGAGATTATTAGGGACCATTATGCTGTTGGAGTACTAGTGTGTTGACTTTAATCTTAATATTTTTCTTACAACTTGAGTGTAAAACTAAGTATTATCAAAACTATTGCTTATTTCTGCTGAAGTTAAAAATACTCTTATTTTTCTAAATTTCACTACACATTGTATAGTTTAAATTTGTTGTTGTTTGGAAAACAATAAACAGCATAATTATTTCCTGATATCACTTATCAAGTGACAAAGATACCTGATTATCTGCAACATAAAAAAAAAAAAATACCGTGTTCTGTATAGGATTTTGTAAAATTCCTCTTAAATGTACAATCATTGTGTAGCCTAAAATTGTTTTTACAACAATTAATGTTCACAAAAAAAAAACTTACTGAATCAAATGATTCTCTATTTAGATATAAATAAATATGCTTTCTGGACATTTTAACCAATTTACAAACTTTTGAGATCTACATGTAACCCAAGGTTTAATAAAAGTTTGATGGCTCTGCTGATTTTGCTGTAATTTATTATTATTATTATTTATAGCAGTTGGAAATTTGCTGAGGTGAATATATGAATACATGCTCACAATTCTTCATACCTGACATCTCATTTTCTGACTAAGAATACATTCTTAGGCTAAGAACCTAAGAAATTTTATAGAAAGGATTAACAAAACATCTACATTTGGTTATATGTTATTATTAACTATAACATGACCAGATGGCCATGAGTATTACGACACATCATACTCATGGTGTGATGTGTCACACTTGATTGTTTTGTTTGTTTTTTAGGTGTATTTTTGTGACCATTTATACTTTTCCTTTCTGTATTTGTTCTTTTGGCTTAAATAATCTCCCTAAAGGGTGCAGCTGGTATGCAGTGAAACTCTGTAAGAAAGACAAGTACATCAAGTTTCTTATGAAACTTTTCAATTGGTCTGTTCAGCCACAGCTATGCTTACTCCCAGATGGTAAAAATAGTAAGCTCATTAAACAAACAACTCAAACAGGTGACACAAAAGCACAAGGAAAAGGTAAAGGTTTGGGGATCTGAGTCTCCGTACCAGCATCACAGCATGGAAGGTAAATCTGTATAACATTAATTTGATTGTACATTTTGGCTACTATGTTTTACAGATAATTATGTTTTTGGTCAAAGGGTGCAGTCATTTTTTTTTCAAACTTGCAAAAATAAAATAAAATAAAATAAAAAAAGTAAAAACCAGCAGCAAGGAATTAAGTAATGCTTAAGTTTAATATTTTCACTGTCAGTATGTCTACCTCTGTACACAAAAATGTTATTTAATTCAGATGGTTGTGTCACAGATTTCCTGAGTTTGTATGTTTGTGTTTACATTTAAACTCAACATTAATGACACTTTTAATTTGGCTTAATTTTTATGTTCAGTCAATATGTTTGTTTCTGATAGGAAATTTAGCAAGCATCAACCATATTATCATGTCCAGTTAGGGGAATTATGTTGGTAAAATAAAAGGGCTACTTTAAATCATTTCTATCTTGGGATGTGAATATTTTTAGACTAGTTGTAAAGCATTTCCCTAACTACATTTAATTCCCATTCTGCTTTCTACATCATAAAATTACTTTTTCATATGCAAATTAATACAAACAAAATTATCCATGTCCTCATATAAACTTTCTTTTTTCTTCCAGAAAATATGAGGATTGTGGTTTTGGGAAAGACTGGAGCTGGGAAAAGCAGTCTTTTAAACACCTTGTCTGGAGAGAATGCATTTACCATAAATCATACTGCCAAATCTGGAACCAGAGTATGTAAAGCAAAGTTAAAAACAGTCGATGGGAAAAATTTGCTTCTAGTTGATACGCCCGGTTTTTTCGACACTGACCGATCTGAAGATGACATGAAGGCTGAGATAGTAAGCTGCATCACAGAGTGCGCTCCTGGTCCTCATGTGTTTATCATTGTGCTAAAAGTGGAGAAATTCACAGAACAGGAGAACCAAGTCATAAAGAAGTTAACAGACTACTTCTCAGATGAAGCTCTAAGGTTTGCCACAGTGCTGTTCACTCATGGAGACCAGCTGGGAGAGGGAACACATATTGATCAGTTTGTTATTGAAAGTGAAGAGCTGAGAAATCTGGTAAGGAGGTGTGGGAACAGATGCAACGTCCTTGATAATAAATACTGGAAGGAAAGCCAGGACGAATACAGGAGCAACTATGTCCAGGTGAAAGAGCTTCTAAGCACAATGGACAACATTTTTGAGGCAAACAATGGAGGTTATTATACCACAGAGATGCTGCAGATGGCCAAAAGAAATATCGACGATGAGAAAGACAGCTTAAGGCAAGCATTTCCGAATCTGTCCTCTGTTGAGGTCATGCAAAAGGTTAAAAGTGTTGTCACTGAAAGCATCTTGTTAAAGGTGACAGGGATTTCAGGAGGGGCACTTTTAGGTGCATTTCTTGGTGGTGGAATAAAAATCATGACAGAAGGAAAAGCACCGCTGCCAATATTACTTGGAGTAACATTGGGGGCTGTAGCGGGGATAGGTCTGGGAGCAGAGGCCACAGGTGCAGGTGGCACAGCAACATCTACAGTTCAGATGACCGGAGAACTCCAGGAGTTAGGTTTAAGTGACAATGAAGCTAACTAAGCTGAACACAGAAGAAATAAACAAATACCACTGGATAATATAGGTTGAAAGACATATTATAAAAGGATATTGACCTTTTGCAATTAATTACCTAATCACTTTGAGGCACCATGATGGACATCTGAAATGATGGACAGGAGTATCGAACAGAGCGACTAGGATCATTTTCCCCAAGTTGTGTTGGACAGTTTAGCCTGAGTTTCTACATGTTCTAGTCAAGCAAATTTGTCTCTGGAATTTAGCACACGTAACCGACAGCTGTATTTACAAAAGTTTGAAATAGCTAGCTTAGAAGCTAACCTATACCTTCTCCAAAATTTTCACCTAGTTTGCATTGTTTTCTTCATCACACTCTAATGTAAGAACTGCTTTCTGTATGTTGTGGTTAAATGTTATAATGATACACATTTTTTTAATAATAGCTGTTTTAACCAATTGAGGAATTACTTTCAGAGCTATGATACATATATTTCATGTGTCTTTTGTATATTTGTCTAACTAACAGGTATGTCCTGTCCAATTCCAAAGAAAATTAAGAAACGGGAGTAAACCTGAAACTTTACTTAAAGTCATTCTGTGTTTTAGAAAATCCACTTCTTTAATATTTGTAAAACACTGTGATGGACATAAAACCTCATTTGAATTAGAATGTACTAACTTTGCAGAGTTGTCATTTCTATGGGCAGAGTGACACTTCTATGAATAATAACTGTAACCTGTAAATATAATCAAATACTGTACCTAATGTAAGTATTATTACTTTTTGTGCTTAGCATCTATGTAATAAAAAGTGCAAAACATCTAGAGTGGATTTATTTTTGCTTGTCAAGTAAAAATCAGTGAAGCAACAACATAAATACCTTTTTAGGAGGTCATCATAATGCACACACACAAGCAGACTTAAAATTGAAGTATGTATCCATCCATCCATTATCTTACACTCTTATCCCTACTGAGGTAATGAGGGGTGAGCTCCACTGCCTTCTCCCAGTGATCTCAGTGATAACTACAAAAATGGGTCAGAAACAACCAATCAGAGCAAGGAGGAGGGTCTTACCGCTGTCAATCATTCTCTTGCTTACTACTCACATTCCCCACCTTGCTATGCTATGGCTAGCTTGTCAATTGCTCAGGCTAGTTAGCATGGTCACCAATCATGGTGGATTAATGGTTTTCCTGTATTGGTGAGTTGTTTCTCACCAATACAGGACACTTAGCAGCAAATACAAAAGACTGATAGCTGTAAGATCCTCCTCCTGGCTCTGATTAGTTGTTTTTGACCGGGAGTTGTGCGTTTTTGCAGACTGCAAAAGTAGCACAGGGGGTGATGGGGGTATTTAATGAGATTGTCCAATCCTGTCTAGACATTGACAGTTTTAATAAATATGTAAGAAACATGTTTTTTTTTCTTTTTTAGAAACGTTGCCTACTGCAGCTTTAAATGCAAATATCAATCAGTTTTGAAATGCAAATACAAATAACCTTTTGTGAGACTTTCCATCATCCAAAGCAAATGTCACCTAGTAATGTTCCTATATTTGCTTTGCATTGTCCCCACATGATGACAATGACATAGTATGATCAGATTAAATATTAGGTTCTTGATTAATATGGGTTGTTGCTGTGTTGTTGTGCCGTGTATTTTTTTTATAGATATGTTTTTTTTTTCTTTAAGAACAGAAGTACCATGTTTTAATAGCTTGTTCAACGTGCCCCTTTTTAAATTTGAGCCCCTGCCCCTCCAAAGGTCTCTGCACGGCCCTGGCATCGGTGCTACCAACTGTGCAGCCCTCAAGAAGCTGAAAATGAAATGGTGAATTAAAAGTGATTGTGCCTCTGTGATGTGAAGAGCTCTCCTAAACACCAAGGCATCATTCAACTCAGATGGCAAACTTTTTACTGAAACCATTACTTTTGCTGGCTTAGTTAGTGATGTGGGATAGTATTGCTTTGTGTTTCATTGTTCATTGCAATGAAACTGTCAGAATAGTCGACATTAAATCATATTTTAAGTCATTGGACCTGCCCTTCATAAGGATGGACTGTAATTATAATTGCTATTGTTTGGACTTTTTTAAATGAACATTGAAAGCATTTCATTTCCTCAGAGGGACTCAACTTGCTCCATTGCCCGCCCTTGAAAAACCAGTGGGTCAAGAAGACACTCTGGTTACAGCTTGTACAGCACAGTGTTTTTGTTTCGGTGACATTTAGTTCTAAAGAGTCCTCTGCAACAGGCTGGACCAGGTTTTTAACCACAATGCAGTCGATCAAACGTGTCACCAGCACCATATTTCATAAGTGTCGTTCCTTCACCGCTGCAAAGCATGTCGACGTTCTCAGAGAAGAGAATAAATAGGTGATACAACACAGGTTCTGAGTGGGTCTCTGGGTTGTCAAGAAAATATTGCTTAGAGGCTTTTAAATGCAAACACTCTGCAGTGAATTGAAGTGAATTTTTCCAACCAATTCTCTTGGATATATTTCGGGTTTTCTTTGCAAGTTTGTAACTGCTATTTCTTTTTTATTGGGTTTGCTTTTCCGACGTGCTGCTTTGCTGCTGCCTCCCTAGACAAACATGGCTGAAAGCGGAACATCTTTGAGCCACTAAATCATTTAATTCAGAATTAAATGAGTTAATGATGATAATCCTTCGACTCATATTTGAATTTCACAGAGTGACATCTTAAGAAGCCTCTCAGCTCCACCTTTCTCTCTCTTTTTTTAGACATTCGACCACCATGGCTGCACCTTGTCACCAAACACATGCACACTTTCATGCTCTTGGCTTTCTTTCAACAATGGGTTTTGGATTTGTGGCACACAAAGTAAATAGCTGCCCACCAATGCAGTAAGTCTCTGCAGCTTCTGAGTTGCCAAG
The DNA here is from genome assembly GCA_903067095.1 of Girardinus metallicus. NCBI lineage: Eukaryota > Metazoa > Chordata > Actinopteri > Cyprinodontiformes > Poeciliidae > Girardinus > Girardinus metallicus. Next base: position 18,912 of record CAEGAE010058788.1, read on the forward strand.
GTCATTTAGTGTGTCTTTTCTTAATGCTGTTCTTCTTCCCCAGACAATCAGTTTTTAGCAGGACTGCCAGTATTTTGGGGCAAAACGATTTATTGATGATTATAGGGGATATTTATTTTCTAATTAGGTAACTTAAGAAAGCAATTAATGCTAGGTTTTATTTTATTCACGGAGGTCAGAGTAAAGGGGGTTGAATACAAATACTGATTCCCCTTTCCTTTCACATTTGTGTTTCTTGTGATACCTTGGGTTGCTCTTTCAAACAAAGTCCCAATAAGATACAGTGTAGTTTACATGATTGAATACTGAGAAAAAAAAACAAAAAAAAAACACAACCAGTATGAACACTTCAAGGAACTGTAACAATAGACTATTATTTGGGATTATTTGCTCCACTCCTTCATACTGGTTTTGTTGGGTAAGGTAGAACATCTGGAAATAACTTTGACATTTAAAAGCGAGACATTTGTTTTGTTGTCAATCTGATTGCTATGCTGCTTGAATTACACACTTACCTAAATAAGTACAGGAATAACAATCCAATTAAAATGAAGGTGTGCCCAAATACAATGCTGGAGGAAGCTCAAAATTTGAATTAAGACATTTTCTAAAGTGTTTCATAACTTTGTGAGTGAATTACAGTTAACACAAGGACATTGTCAACAGATAAACACTCTAATTAGAACTAGTTCATCTAAACAGAACAGTTTGTGAATTCTTTAAGTAATCAACAGGAATATACACTGCCTGGCCAAAAAAAAAGTCGCCACCAAAAAATGGTCACACTCTATAATTTTTTGTTGGGCCACCTTTAGCTTTGATTACAGCCCGCATTCGCTGTGGCATTGTTTCAATAAGCTTCTGCAGTGTCACAAGATTTATTTC
>CAEGAE010058790.1:0-44062 GCA_903067095.1 Girardinus metallicus
TCTACACAAGAAGGAGGTAATTAAGCCATTTCATTCCAGTGTTTTGTACCTGTGGCACATCTAAAAACTGCAGGACAGTGGCCCTTGAGGACTGGAGTTTGACACTCCTGCCTTAGAATGATTGATATGTGTCGTCATCTCAATTATAAACCAAGATTGAGTTATTTTTTTTTTTTTAAAAGGCTTAATTGTATTAATAAACAAAGAAATCTAAAACCCATACTGGTGAATTGCAGCCCATTGTAACATCCTTAACTGCAAATGCAGGCAAACACCTTTGCATCATGGTAGCATCTACTGCTGCTGCTGCTGCTTCACAGCTGCCCTGTTCCACAGGTCTGTTTGACAGGAGTTGCTGGGTAACAGGCTTAATAAACATGGCACCTTACATGTTGTTAAAAAAAAAAAAAAAAAGCAACCAGGCACTCCGACTCTTTCCCTACTCACACATTCACTCTGATTAGGAGCTGGGTACATACTGGAAGACGGTACAAAATGTGATTCATTGTTGCTTTTTTTTTTTTTGCTGTAGGTTTGGAGAATGCACTGATGCTCTACAGCAAATGAATAACCAAGAAGACAAAAAAGCTCTACAAAGTCAAACAGTTATTCTATTGTGTGACAGTAGCAGACATAAGTTGGAGTTTTAACAAGGTGAGAGAGATGATAGATGTTCAAATGGGATTTAGAAGTCCTCCACACAGTGAAAAAGGCCATAGGCTGCTTTCTGTCTTTACACCGTGGCTGCAGGCACTCACAGACCTATATCGAGCAGCTCTCCAGCTGAGACCAAGGTATTAATAAAACATTTTTCTTTAACAAGCTACAGTTAAGGTTTTTAAGCAACAAAAACAGACTTAAAGCCATTCTTAACACAGTACGGTTTGAAGACATAATTTGGAACTTTGGTGAGAGATGTTCTCCTTGTGTTCTGAAGAGAGCATATTAGCATGTCCAGTCAGCCCAATTTTGTAGCAAGACTTTTACATGACAATATGATAGCAGGTAGGAGGTAAATGAAAGAGAGAATAGTAATTTACCGCCTTAAAATCTTTAAAAAAGCTACAATTCAGAATGTGATTCCAGCTGTAAGCTGGTGGAAGTGTATTTGACATGGAGTCCTGAACAAAAAAACAACCCCACTTTTCACCTGATTTATTGCTGAAGTAAACCTTCCTTAAATGGTTTTATGGTCACAACAAGAATGTTAGAACTAAAGGGGGTGAAGGGGGTCAGAGTCTAGCTTCCTTCCTGTTAATGTAGCCTCCTCTATTCATTTCAAAACCAGTTTTGATGTGTGTTTGGGATTATTCTCCTGTTGGAACAACCAGCTGTGTCCACATTTCAACCACATGACCCGGATGGTGACCCTCAAAAGAAAGGAAGCTGGTGACGATGCTCAGGAAATCATAAACTGAATGCTGCTGGAACAACACAGTCTGTCATAAAAACGCGATTTTAAAATCAGCTTGGACTAAGAGGGTTCTGATCAACAATGAGGTGGTTGCTTAACTTAAAATTTCAGGTGCACACATGGAGTAGCAAAATGTGTTCTGGAAAAACAGGAACATGTTCTGTGAATAATTTGGAGTTCGGTACCAGAGGAACATCCACAAATTTGCAGGGTCCACTGTAATACTTTTTATATCTTATAAAAATTTAAATCATAAAAAAATCACACTCAACTTTATTTGTGCCTTTAAAATCTGCATTATCATTATAACATATGAACAATTGTCTATATATATTCTGTGCTCTGTTTATTCCTACGTTTCTCTCTTGACTAGACCTGCAATCTCTTTTTCACAGATTTTCCTGTCACTGTAACAAGTTCAATGAGAGGTGTTTCCATTGATCTGCTTCCAACAAAGGACAGAGTTCAAAAACAAGATGGATTTTATATATCTATAATCAGATGTGGCTCCTCCTTTTTAAGAGGATATGGATTTTCTGCCACTGACTCGAGGAGTTAGGTAGGTACTGAGGATCCCTCTGCCTTTAAGGGTTGCAACCAGTGGATTTTCTGTGTTAGGCAGGATAAAAGGTTGCACTGCCCCGTATAAACTTTAAGCTGACATTTATCTTCTGTGTTGCCCCAGAATCCTGTTTTTTATTTATTTTTTTTTTTTCAATTACAAAACACCCTAATAATAATGAGCTCCATCTCAGGTGAGGGAGTGTCATCTCCTATTGAGCAAGATTCATCCCCCTTTGTTTTTAATTTAACTCCAATCAAATTGAATGAGCCCCCCTTTCTCGATTTTATCCCGTCCCCTAAATCTGCTCAGCGGTCACACAGCTTTAACACTACTGCTGTAATAGACTGTCCACAAATCATCTTCTTAGTCCTTCCATCAGGCTCGTCGCATTTGGCTGGCGCTGATAAGGCCCCGCCAAAATGACCGCGGGGTCACAATTTAACCACTGTAGTCAATGGCAGAAATAGACCACGGTGTCCATCAAAGTGTGACTTCAGGCTGTCTCCTCCACTGTGTTGTCATTTCCCAGGCGGTGGGAAGCTTTGAATTAATCTGAAAAGCACAGACAGAGAGAGAGAGAGAGGGAAAGCTCAGGCAGCTGTGAGGTCTGACATTCCTATTGGTCTCTATTTCTAACACGCTGTCAAAACAGTCATGAGGAAAAAAAATTGCCTTTAAATGATTGAAATTCTCAAAAGAGCAACAGTTGTGGTTGCAGTGTTTCTGAAATACCTGTGAATTAATCTTTTTTTTTTATGACGTCTTAAAATTGACATCTATCCATCGTCTTCTGCTTAGATCAAGATTATAAAGATTAGTATTTTATGAAATATTGAATGAAAATGTAGCCCAATGTGAAGTAAGTTATGAAATCATCAATTAATTATAACTTGTCTCAATTTTGGGTTCAATTTTGCAAGCCGCACCCAGATCCAGACCCCATAAAGATTTCAAAATGCAACATGTCATCTAAAGAAATTAAACTAGAACACGGGAAACAAGGTGACTGATATCTGAAAAGGGTAGCAAAAGCCATTTGTAAGGCTTTTGAACCACAGTAAGCAGGGGCAACAAACCACAGGAGGGCCAGAAGGGGGGTACACACAAACTAAGCTTCTATTGTTTATTTGCATTTCTTGTTAATGGAAGTTTGCAGTCCTTGTGCCACTCACCATACACTGTAAGAAAACTTTGCTGTGCCCCAGCCTATCATTTGGTGCTAAAATAAAAAAGGATAATTCTGTAAATTTTAAGTAGTTTGGACTGAATCTGAGCATATTAAGTTTAGAATTGTGCTTAGGAGATCATATCTCATATGGATTATTTTAAACCAGTACATAGATTGGTCATACACAGGAAGTTATATGTTTTCTTTTCTATACTGGGTTTTGTTACAGGGTTTATTTTTGGTTGTGTGGGGGGCTTACCCAAGGCACCATTCATGCAAGACAAGTTGCTGAAAAGTTATTATTGATTAAACAATAAATCTTACTCTATAAGTGACTACACTCGGACAATTATCCAAATCACCAAGTCTACCTCGGAATAGCTGAAACAACAAATTGTAGATTTTGGATTTGCCTAGTTTAAACAAGGTGTGGCCTGACTTTAAGCAGATTGTTCATGTTTTGCAGTTATTGGAAATCCTTGATGACAGATCGTGCAGCCAAGAGTGACACAGCTTCTGATTAGGTTGTTAGAGAACCAATTTTGACACTGGGTTGGAGTTTGTTGGATAATTGTTTTTTCCTTAACAAATGTTAACATCAGATGAAAACTGCATTATATATTCACTGAGGTTACCTGGTTTGATGTTTGATGATCTGAAACATGAGGTAGAAACATTTAAAAACAAAAGAAATGTATTATTGTCTTATACTTAAAAACAATAAAATAGAAGGCAAATAAATCAGATTATAAGTACACCACGATGCATTCACCACAATAAATTTGCTATAACGGAAGTCAAACGTAGAATATAAACAAACTGCTTCCCACACAAGTGTGAATATAAATAATATATAACTCCTGATCATTAGCACCATACAGAGAGATTTTCTTCCAAGAGTGGTCATCATCCACAACCTTTATAATCTAAAGAACTATTTTCCTCTTGCTCCAAATTAAATTGTTGGGTCAAAACCGCAAAACCTGCATAACTCTTGGAAAAAAGGAAGCTAAACAATTAAATTTAGAATATAGAAAGAATTATTGGTTTGACCTACCTAAACAAGCATTTTTGCTTCCCAAAATAAGTGCAACGTAAAAGATTTTAATATTTATTACAAGAACATTAGAACTTTTTTTCTAGTCAGAAAGCAGGAAGATTAAACATCCTATGTGCGTTAATTCTCTTTTATGCAGGACTGAATGGGATTTAACTTCCTTTCATTGACCGACACCATATTAAACAAAGATCCCTTCCACTTGAGTTAGACATTTCCTTAAAATATTTTTACATTTCCTTTTATTTAAAAATATTTATACTTCCTTTCATTTAGTCACAGTAGCAAAAGACTGAAGATTTAAATTCCTGGGTTAAATGCTGAGTTATTTTTTTTAAGTATAACAAGAATAGTCCATGATTTGTTCAGCAATTTATTCTGTACACTAGAGATCTACTCTATGATAATGTGCACACATTACGCCCATTTCTACGATCTTATGGCTTGTGCAATCTCTGCAGAATCCATGCAATCTTCTCATGGCAGATGGTGCAATGATGCAATTATTGTTTTTTGTTTTTTTTTGTAATTTAGTGCAACCTCATGAGAATTTCAGTTCTAACCGTGCTTTGACCTGATATGGTGGCTGAAACAAATCAGCTCCACTGCATTCACTTATAGTGCAACAAATACATATAAAAAATGAGGGTAAAAAAAAAATCAAGTACAATGTTTAAAGTACTGCAATAAATATATTTCTGCAGACATGATGTTCTTGGGAGAAGTTTTAGATTGTTGTCAAAAAAGTAATTATTTGTATAACCCGAAAAAGTTTACAAGTTTTGTTCAAGCTTGACTGATGTGAGTGTCTAATCAGTCTAAACATTTTGTGTCCAGGATGTGTGGGGTCTGCAGAGGTATTAGCTGCCCTTTTCCTGACCTTATACCTTTACAAGTCCTGGATGAAAGGAGATTGGCCCTGATTATCCCTTCTGCACCTCTATTTGTTCATTGCAATTTGGATATATTATCCTGTTTATCTAAAAACATTAGAAAGGCGTGTTTAAACTTCCATAGAGGATAAGACAGTATTTACTACGACAATGATATTCTGGAATGCGAAATAACCACAGTGAGCAGTAGAAATCCAGTCCTGCTTGATGTCCAGCAGACTGAGGACTTCCTAAAAACACTGATACAATCCAAGTGAACACAGATCCACACAAGTTGCAGCTTAAGGAGCTTAAGACCCTGGAGATGCAGGACCAATCCTCATCTCAGAGTTATATCATGCCAACTGTCATAGGTCCTTTTTGCTGTTCCATAACAATGATTGAGTGCTTCAATCAATGGGTCTTTCCTGTTTTATACATATATATTGCACAGACCAGTGTTTGTTAATCCCACTTTTTCTCTTCTAACAAGTATGGTTTGACATATGCTGTCTCCCATATTTTCTCCGACCCTTCCTTGACCCTGGCGATCCGTTTAAACGCAGCAGATAAATGGTGCGGGGGGCTTGGCTCTCAGCTTTGGGAACCTCTTGGCAACTCGGCCCGAACCCTGAAAGAACACTTATACCCCCTCACCCACATCAAATTCATTCTCTGGCACTGACACGATAAGCGGCAATGTTGGTCAGATCATTTGGAGTCAAGGTAAACCGCCGGCGCAAAACAAGATCAAATGCGAGACGTTCCTGGCACACAATGAATCGTGGTGCAGTCTATCCCCCACCCCACCATCTCTCACTCTAACTTCCTCTCATTTTCTCTCACTTTAGCTCAAGTGCCACCATAACCCCCGAAAAGCAATTACCATGACAACAGCAGCCAGAATTTTGAACCACAGCAATTAGTGTGGGTAAGAAAAAGAAAGAAATTATGTGCTATTTTTTTGTCTGGGAATCGATATGTGACACACAAGCCTGGAAGGTGCAACCCTGGGGATGAACCTGTGGGTGGAAAGAAGGAAATTAGAAATAGCCAAGGTTCCAGAAGCACACAAAGAGAAAAACAGAAGGACCAATAGTGACAGGTCTGTGTGGTAAGATCTCCATTAATCAGAATGATAAAGTGGAACCAATGAGTTTAGCAGCCCTTCTCTATGGATGTGATGTCATTTCAGGAAAAAGGACTGTTTCTGCTCTCACCAGAATCAAGAACACTTTTCTTCTGGTATATAAACACTAGCTTGGGCCCTTATTTACAAAGCACAAAGGGATCTTCCATAAGTATTTCGTTGTTCCTTCCTCTTGTTGAAATTCCCAGCATATTTAAAGGCTTCCTGGATCTCATTGCCCCGGATAGCGGCTTGTAGGAGGTGTGTGCAGGCACACCTCCAGCTTTGCTCAGCCCACTGTAATAGATGTGTTTGTTGCTAAGTGGCGGTTGTAATGGGATGCTTGTTTGCCTTGCTCTGTGCACTTTCATCCTTCACTGTAGTGCTAAAGCGCCGCAGCAATTTGTCTCCCGACTGCAAGCAGAGGAAAACAAAGATGCAGAGAGCCATGCCACATCTCCTTGCTGTTTGTTTAGTCTGAAAGTGTGTGTTACACGTGTGTGGGGAGTTTGTAGTAATTTGCTCCTAGAAAGGGAGCAAAAGGAGGGTAAAAATGCCATATCCCTTTTTGCCTAAACCTATCAAATCTGCTTCCTTTTGTGCAGAAAAGGTGTAGGTTCCTCAGATTGAGAGGCATTCCCTCTGGGCTGCATTCCATTGCTGAACTGTAGTGCTTCATAAAGAGAGAAGACTGAGATATGAGGAAGAAGAGGTGGAAAGAAGGGTAAAGATAGCAGCAGGTCTCATCCCACACACACATCCTCTGTGAATCATTCAATCATGGCCTGCTAAGAGAAGGCCCATTCTTACAAACATTCTTCATAGTAACTCCATTTCAGAGGTGCCTTTTGTTGTTATTGTTTTTACTGTCAATGCATCATTCATACGCCAGCCAGTTATGACATTAAGACCTCTGACAGGAAAAGTGAATAATTCTGATCATCTCTCCATCATTACACCTGTTTTTAAGTGGAAAATATCAGGCAGTGAGTGAATGATTTGTCCGAAAAAAAAAAAGAAAAGAAAAAAGTGAAGGTAACATTGGGTTTATGCCTGCCATTTTTATCCTCATGAAGGACCGTTTGACAGAAACCTCAATGCATGCACTGCCTGTAGGGGGCGTGTAAGTAAATAAAGCACTTTGAGGTACATTGTTCCTCAGTTATTAAGTGCATTCCAGAAAATACACTGTTTTTAAATTTGTAAACTTAAGCCTGGAGATGACAAAAATCTGTACTCCTCTTGAAAATTGAAGGGCTTGGTATGACAATTTAATCCCATTTATATAAAGGTTGACCTTCCCATGTTTTATTTTACCCATATTTGCTCCTCAAGAGACAGTTGGGTTAAAACTTAAAATACCTGTACACGAAAATTGCCAATATAAGTCCTGTAACGGACCAAGGAATGAGGTGGATATCAGGGTTTCATAATGCTAACAGTTTCATAACTGCTAAAATGTTCTATCATTTGAACTGTCAAGAGTGACAAATTTTTTCCTGACTTTATGGAGTCTAGAGGAATCCATCACTACCCTTTTCCCACACTGCTGATCTGAAAGAAAGCTACTTCACTTCTTGTCTTACAAGAAAAACAAACTGAGCAGCCTAGAAACATTACTGGTTTAAAAAAATTAGGATAATCATAAGGCACAAAGTGAAAGAAACACCACCTATCACTCTTACGAAAGTAATCGTGTTTAAAAATTATAGTTGGCAAGCTATGAATGGGAGGTCTATTAGGCAATTAAGGTTCTGTATAAATCTTTGTATTGAAATCAAAATACCAAAAAGAAAATTATTATAGCTGTTAAAGCAAATTTGTCACATTGTCTTAGCGATACTGGAGATAATAGTTGTTTTTACTTTTTAAATTAAAAGCAGTTAAATTGTGTTTTTGTTCAAACCCTGCATTAATATCATCATTGTTTAACCTTTTTTTCCACTATTTCACATAAGTAACTACATCTTGACAATTTGCTAGTGTATCATTTTGGAAGAAAAATTCTCTGGTCGAATGAGAACCTACAGTCCGGAGTGGGTAGATTCTTGTCTTGAAGTTTACTTAGGTTTTTCTTACATCTGCCTCCAAACACTGTAATTTTCTGCATGGTCACTTGAGGTTAGCTTGAAAAGAAAATCAATTCCAATTTATGAGACTTAAAATACTCCTTTCACCCAACATTATATAAATTTAAATCCTACTTAATAAGGTATGCAGTGCTAAAATAGGAAGTGCATAGTGTCCTTGCACTTTATTAGTCTTCCATCCGCCAACACTCAAGATGGTGCCAAATGACTCACTTGAAACTTGGAGTCTGCAAACCAAAAGGTGACATAATGTTGGTTAGTTTTTCTTCACTTAATTAACTTTTTCACATTTTCTGTCATAGCAGTCACAAACTCTTATGGATTTGATTTTGATGTGTTAGGTCAACATAAAGAGGCACTTAATTGTGAAGTGGTTGGAAAATGAAACATGGACAGGAATAAGTGGAGGGCACAATATCTATTTAAAATGTTTTCTCTGGGCATTGAAGGATATTCTAAGATTGATAAATTTATGAAAAAAGTCACCTTATCCATAGAAATTAGTTCATATTCACATTCAGTCAACATTATGTAAATAAACATTTTGTCAAATGAGACCCTTCAAACAAATTAGTAGTTGGACACAGTCATTCATCAGCATTTGAAATTTATGGTCAAAGATGGATAACTTCAAAACGTTCGCTAAATGAATCAAAATAAGATTATTAAAGTTAATAAAAAGTCTCATATAAGAAAACCTGTCACATGCTGTCAAGCATTCAGATCAAATGTAACAATATCAACCTATCAATGTTGTAGATTCCTCTTTTTTTAATAACGGACTTTCATTGATAAGCATTTGTTCTGACAAAATGTTCGATCTTGCAAAGACATTCAAAGTGATCTGCCAAAGAAAACTGTTTATCTGATAAAAGTTCACACCTAATGTGTTTGTGCTTTACTACAAATACATTAAATATTGATTTAACTCAGAGTTCCCATTCAGAAAAATGATTGCCTCTTGGGAATACAGCATAAACAGCTCTCTTCCACTGCGTTTGGATTCTCTACCTTTACAAACAGTACACTAGGTCACTCATAAAATGGCAGCCGATCTCCAAATGGGCCACAGTGAGGTACAGTTACCAACTGTGTTAATTATTGGTAGCATTATTGCACTGCATGATCCCTAAGGTTTTAATGTGCCTTCCCTCAGGGCTCACAGTTGTGGTCAGATAGTTTAGCGCTAAGCTGTATGAATCAACTTGCTGCCCACCAGGGAGCAATTGGAACATTATGATAAATCTGAGCACCACAAGTGAAACCACAGAGAACTAGGCAGTGTGGGACAGCTGGAAGCATTCTCTTAATTTAGGTGTACTATAGAACAACCGGTTTAGATTTCAAGAGCTGTTTTATGTTCTCTAAGAGATTGTGAATACATCACCATGAACCAGCAAGTGGATCAAATCATGGCTATGTGCTCAAGGGCATGATCCAGGATCCAGTAAGTGGGAAGTGTAATCTTCCATCACTGACACTGAGCACTGACCCACGACCAAGTTCTGATGGGATACAATTTCAGTGGACAGCCACAGCCACAGGCAGGTATGAACCTGAAGTACCTCAGGTCATATTTCGCTGGCCTTCATTAATTGGTATTTTGACTACAGCCCCCTCTCTTGTGGGAGACCACCCATCCGCCCTCATGAAGCCCTTGAAGTGTGACATTGCAATTACATTCACTATGACACATGGGGGAAAAATCCCAGTTGGTAACAGAGATCTGTCTGGCTTTCTCCTCTTCTGTGCAAAAAGGAAGAAAGGAATTTTCAATAACAATGTTGTTTAAAGGTGGTCTGTAGCAGACTGACACAGAGAGGAGTGGGATGGATGGATGGATGGATGGATGGATGATGGACAGATGAACCAACATGGATGGATGGCTGATAGATGAATGAACCAACATGTGAATGGATGAATAAATTGATGATGGATGGATGAACCAATGTGAATTGATGGATGGATGATGGATGGATGGATGATAGATGGATGAACCAAAATGTGAATGGACGGATAAAATGTATTGATCTGGAGGTATACCATCAGGGAGAACTGGATGTTAAGCACAAATGAATTATTCACAATGTGCGAATGGATGGATGATGGATGGATGACCAACATGTGAATGATGGATGAATGATGAATTGATGAACCAGCATGTACATGGATGGATGAATGAACCAACATGTGAATGGATGGATGGATGATGGATGGATGAACCAACATGAGGATGGATGGATAGATGGATTTAAATAAGATGGCCATTTACAGGAGCTTTAGTGCAATCTGACGGAGAGAGCAGGCCACTTTTCACTATTGATCTCTGTATAAATTCTAATGGTGTACCAATCAATACAGCAGTACTGTGCTCCTGGTAAATAGAAATATGATTTGTCCCTAAACAAACAACCATAAGATCGATGCATTAAAGTGCACCACATTAGGGCCAAACTGTAGTTAGCAGAAAAGGTCAGTGGAATGGAAAGAAAATAATCAAAACAGTTCATTAATCCTGGTGTACAACAATGTAATTGTTACTGTTGATGTTAAGCCTGTTTTAAGCAATGACATTATTCATTAATTGGAAAAGTGCCTCATTTGCAGTGGTTAGGAGGCTTTGTGATTGTCTGTAATGAAAACACTCTTTGTCTGTCATTAGTAAAATGACTGCAGAGAAGCTTAATGCAAGTGGCCTCACCATTATCCATACATTATGCCAAATACATGCATTAGGACAAGCCAGAATAGATTACATTAAAAATCATTCCCACATATTCTTAACAGCTGTGCTAAAAAGACTCAGCCAGGTATATTTCTGAAGAAAACATGTTCAGTTGATGTGTTTTTAGAAGGAGCAATCCTCCATGAAAAAGCTGACCTATATGAAAGAGAGATAAAAAATGCAGGACATCATAAAATAACTTAGCTCGGAGCAGAACTTAAATTGCACGACAGAGATTATTTAATGATTAATATTTTCTCCTCCTAATTCAATTTTTGAATAATTAATAATGAATTATTTCCTAACTGATCCAATTTTTCCACATGAAGGGAAACATTTACACATCATAATGTATGTGATTTTAAAAAGACCTTCCTTCGGTCAAATTGAGTGCATGTCTTAACTGTGTAGGAAAGAAAATATATGGATTGCATATATTTCTCCTCTTTCTAGACAGATGCCGTGGACGTGTTTAAACAATTTAAAGGTTGTGTGATTTTAAAGTGCATCAATCAGTCATGTTTTTGCAGTTTATCTGGACAAATTTTTTCCTCAACACATGGGGTGGTCAAGAAAAATTGTTAAATTGTAAATGCCCTTTTGCTCTCTGGGGAATATCCCACTACTATTAAATATGCTATCTTACTCCTTTGTTAAAGAAAAAAAGACTCAAGCCATTTTTATTGGACAGTAATAAAATTTACTGGTAACCATTTCTGGGTATGATATTGAATTTTTTTTGTATCACAAAATGCATATCTATTTTATTCATCTTTTAATTGTTTATTTGGTACTGTACTTAGATCTGAATATAAGTTTGGACAAAGAATATTTCTGGTCTCATTCTCTTTGACCTCACAGCAGCTTTCAGTACTTTTCATTATTCAGCTACATTGGACAGAGTCCATTTTGCTCATGGTGTTTCGCCTGGAAGCTATTCTAGGTTCTCTTGTGTTAAATATCTATTATGGTTCCTCTTGGCTTTAAGTACCACATAACTTACTATTTCAACACTGATGATGCATAGTTATGTATTACTATTTCTGTTGGCATCAACATTGTAGATATCTGTTTATTGCTTTATTTCTATAAAATTTTGGATGTCCAAAAATTCCTGAGGCCAAACAGAGATTCTTCTTGTAGGTTTTCAAAAACTTTCATGCTTGTGGGTAAGTCAGAAACCTAGGCGTGACTTTGCAGGTGTTACACTATCCATACACTCTGTAACTAACCGATTTTGCTTCTCAAAAATTCTGAACTATCACTGTAAGTTCTTATTCATTCTGAATGTTCTTTTGAAGATTGAAATTATTATTGAAATCAAAAACGATATTTCACCCCTTCCTTTTTAGGAAGATGTTGCTTTCCTGTTTGATTTTAAAGTTTCTTCATTACATAAAAAAAAAACAGCACACACAGACAACTTTTCCGCACACTTTTTCCACTCCTTCATGTAAAATGAGTCATTCTCCTTTGCATCTTGCTTCCCTTTTTCCATCCTTAACGAAGAGTATATGGGGATCCCCATTTCTCCTCTTTCCCCCCGCAACCTCTTATTCCCAACTCCTTACTGGTTTCCATGAGAAACTGGAAGGAATGTGTTTCATTAACATTCTTTGTGGAATGCATACGCACTTCTTGCTCATTGAACTTAAAGCAAGCACATCGCCTCCTTAATCGAAAGCAGCTCATGCTGCCTTTTATAGTGAGGCTCAAGTGTCTGTTAAGAAGCTGCGCGTCCATATGAATGCCACAAATGACCACATGTTTGCGGGTGTTGATCCACATCAGTTTTGTGTGATCCTCTTGCTGGAAAGCATGGATGCAAAACACATTGCTTTCATAATTGGATAAAAGCTATTGAAATGTGGCACAGTAACTACCTTAAGTGGCATTTACCTGATTGTGTCTCGATATAAAACAGCTCCTTGTCTTTGTTATATTATTTTTTCTCTTATTTCTACTCTCTCATGTCTCATTCCTTTTTCTGTGTCTTAACCCTGCTCATTGCTCAAGCAGAGCCAGGGGCCTCTTTCTTTTTTTAGAAGGACCTCAGGGATTGTGAGGACTTTTACACTGACATGACCTCTGGGGTAAGAATACACACATAAACTGATACATAAAGAACAGGATCTTGAACAGCTGTCTGACGTTCAGACAAGGTTTTCGTTGGTCACAGGCACCTAAGAACGTACAGATACTCAAAGACGTGAATACATTTTTCGGTACTCAGGGAGGTTGGAATCCATAAGGGAGAAGACGCGTAAAAACCTTACACTTTAAACGCGTTGTAGCAGCATGACACAAAACTGAAAATTTTGGAGAAAGAAAAAACATTTAATTTCAGTCATATTTTTCAATGATGAATTGTCTCCACATTAAGAACTAATCGTTTATATTAGGACTGCATTTGGTTCAAGTTCCTGTCAAAAGACCCATTTCTATTTGCCAGATTTGTATTCAAAATATCAGTATTTCTGTGAGTGGGTGACATTGTACAAAATGAAAAGCTTCCCAGTGTCTTTGGAAGTAAAACAGGCCCACAGCATCACAGATTCTCCACCGTACGACCACCATAACAGGCTTTTCCACTCCTTTGTGTCATGCCAAACCAACTTGGAGAATTCATATTTTTTTAAGAATGACTAATTCTTAAAAATGTTTCAGTTACACAAATTATTATGTGATTCTGGTAAAATAAACTACTACTTAATAAATAAATCAAAAACGCTAATCTATTGGTCCTGTTTTGTTAGTTAGTTATTGGTTTAAACAATAAAATAAGTGTTCTTTTTTCACTTCGAAGTTGAAAATTCCAGATTTTATCGCTAGAAAAAAAAGAAAGTCCCCTAAAGTTGGAATTTATGGTTTCACAACAATCTTGCTCCAAAACCTACCATAGCAAGTAAAAAGCAGTTTAGGTGTGCTTTTGAAGAATTACACCTTATTAAATGTTTCTCATAAATACATCGCTGTAGCATATCACAGCTAAACAAAATACTGTTAGATATTGTATTTTTATTTCTCCATAGAAGCTACATCTGATCTGGCGTTCTGTTTGGCTGTGATACCTTCCAGGAGTTGACTGAGCATAATGCTGTTAACATCTAAATGTTCTCCCTCTCCTGCTATTAACTTTTTACTTTTCATTAACATAGAAAGTAGTCCTACGTCAGCTATTTAGTTGTCTTCTCAAACCCCCATTTGTTCATGGCAGATGGCTCCTCGCCAGGTTCTGCTGGAGGTTTCTACCTGTTTAAGGTGATTTTTTTCCTCTCTATTGTCGCTACATGCATGCTCAATATAAGTGATTGTTGTAAAGTCAGCGATTGCACACTACTGCTATGTGATCTGCTGGGTTTCTTCAGATAGATGTGAGCTTAATGCACTGTTTAATAACTAGGATTCGTTGGGAGGTATGTGTCTTTGACTTAAAATGTCTTTTGTAAAGTGCTTTGAAATGACATTTAAATTGGCATTATATAAAAAATGGAATGGGATTTATTTCAATTGGCTTATATTGTTGTTGGCTTATATTGATATCAAAATTATGAGCTGGACTGTAAGCTATGACTGAAAAATGGTCAAGATTCTACTTCAGAAGTAAGTTTTTCTGGCAGCTGTCTTCTACATTTATTCTCCCAGAGAGCTCTTGAAAGTATCTAATCTCCAAATCCATTTAGAGAAGTTTCTAAATGATCAAAAATCAATACCTCTTTTTGCTGTTGTGTTTAGTACTTCCACCTGTCATTTTGTTCAAGTAAATATTTCTAAAGAAATAAAAAATTCCAGCATCTAAGGCAACCCAAGTACTACCACCACCACCACCACAGTTCAGGAACCATGGGATTCAAAACCTCCATAAATATTACAGTTTATTTGACCTATTACCTTCCTGTTTTTATTCCACTTTTTCACTTCTTTTGTTTTTTAGTTTGTCTGAAATGTATTTTTCAGTTCAAGATAAAGCCAGTGTATCTTACACTGCTCTAAATATCTGTAAAGATTTTCCCTAACTGCTTTCATACATTTCCTGCACTGTAACAAATAGCTTTAAAATAACTGCACCAGGTAGGAAGAGCAAAGATCACTTCTCTTTATCCTCTGCTGGTGTAATAACAGATGACAAAATTTTCTCCAGAAACATTAATCTTACCTGCACTCTCCTGCCTCCCACCTTTCATATATAT
Organism: Girardinus metallicus; assembly: GCA_903067095.1. Taxonomy (NCBI): domain Eukaryota; kingdom Metazoa; phylum Chordata; class Actinopteri; order Cyprinodontiformes; family Poeciliidae; genus Girardinus; species Girardinus metallicus. Next base: position 15,211 of record CAEGAE010058790.1, read on the forward strand.
TTTTCAAAATTAATGATAGAAATGTTGTTCCAGCTTCTCATAGTTCAAAAACATATATGCTAGTTTAACTTGACCCTCAAATTACTTCTATGCGTGAGTTTGTGTGAGCGCCCACTTGATAACCTTATCAGAGCACTTCTCGCCCATCGAATGAGAGAAATATTTTCTTTCCACCATGCCCCTGCAAGAACTAAATGGGTATAGAAAATGATTTGATAAATAGCACACAGATAGCACAGATCTGTTCATATAATGAATACATTATAATACTAACCTACTCTGTATGTTTATTGTTTAGAGGTAGTACTATCCTGTGGAAGCTTTTCTTCAGCAGGGACAGGGAAAATGGAACTAAAAACGGCATACAGCCTGAGCTAAAGAATAGTCCTGTGTTAGAACGGCGTAGTCAAAGTTTATTCCTCATTCCAATTGAGAATTGGTTTTGTGAAACACAGTACATCTTAGATGCTCAAGATTGCTTGTGGTAACTGTGTGGCAGAATGAAAAAAGTTCAAGTTGTAGCAATACTTCTGTAGGATCAGAATATTGTTTGTTATCAAAACGCTGAGAACACATTAAAAAATATAAATTTCATTCACCTTAATTAATTTTGGTTGGCAACAGCAAGCAGACAGATGGATCTTGAAAACCCTGGACGCATGAAACCAAAATTTTCCACATGGCCAGATACCAAGAGAGGCACATCTGAAAGAAAAATCTGGCTTTCTGGGTGCACTGGCCATGTAGGCTCTGTCACCAGTTTGATTCTGTTTGCCATAAGGCTTATGATGCACTCAATTTTTGTAGAGGCTTACGTAGCCATTGAAAGGAACTTGTTTGTTAGAGACACAAAGCAGATCAAAATAACCTTTTTCTGATCTGTGTGGTCTCTTTGTGGGGTGGCAAATGTGAAAAAGAGGGTGGTGGGTGAGCAAGGGGAGGGGGGCGGCTGTCGTGTTTCATGTCCTCGAAAATCAGACGGAAAGTCATTGATTTTCCCATGACATATCCAAACCACCCCCCACCCGAAACACACCCCCTTCACAGTCAGACGGCTGGCGTGGTGAACACGGCACAGTCTCACATCTATGGACATGCTCCTCAAACCTGCAGCCCTACCCCCCATCTCAGCCCAATGACACCCCCCTCAAACCCTCAATTCACCCCACCCCAAATCTCTCCCTGGCTGTCTCTCTCTTGCTCCCCCTGTCTCATTTGTGCCTTTGCAGAGCAGCTGCTGCCCAGAGAAGTGAGGGAGCAGCATTCACATCTGAGCACATTAGTCACCAGATGTCACCTTTTGCTGCCAGCCCATCGAACATCCAGGCAGACAATGCTCTATGCATTCTGAACATCTGACTTACAACACTTCCCTTAAAAGAGGGCTGGGTGGTGCTCTGGACACCGTCGGCTGCTGGAGCTCACAGTCACATCGACAGTGACACCTACAGCTTGAAAGAACAGTTGAAGTGGAAGCAGTAGTTGAGGCATTAATAATAAAAGCCAAGTTGAGATATGAGATGATAAAAAGTGCCTTGTTTGATGAGTATTAATTCTTTTTTTTTTTTTTTTGGCTGAGCCTCAGATGTCTGAGCCATGTGTGGAAATGCTCTCTGACAGTCCTGATGTTGCTGCTGACACCTGCATCAGATCTGCTGCTGTCACCTTGAGGGTATCAAATCTGCGTTCTGACTGAGAGACAGCAGCTTGGCACACTGTGCGCCGCAGACGCGAGCAGACAGTTTGCATCTATTTGCTGAGCGGAAGATCTCATTCAGGGAGGTAAACAGTGGTAGGAGTACGCAGAATAGCAAAAAAGGCCCAGAGGCATAACATGTACAAACTGCAGAATTCCATTAAGTGGGACTTGTACTTTTTTTGAACGTCAAGTTGCAATAAAAGTTTCAGTTTTAAAATATGCATCCTTTTCAGTTTACTTTATGAAAACTTTGGCATTATATATGGCGGTCTGACAATGGATGGTATACACTTATATAACTTTATGTAAGTGATGACGCCTCGGTTTTGTATTTGGTTGTTCAAATGATAGTTTGGAAAACTCCAAAGGTTGTGTAAAAGAGGTTGTTAAAGGTGTGGGGGGCATCAGCAAGGGGGGTATTGTTATTTTGCAAGTCCTCGCAGATATGTTCACATCCATTCAACATTTTCATCAAGCAACAATTGATATCATGCTATTTTAGATGCACTCTTTAGTGTATTTAAATAGATGTCTAAACTGCATCTTAAAACAGCCTTGACATTATCACCTATGACAGTTTCATATCCAGGAATCAATTTCCGGAATAAGACAAACAGCAATTAAATTGCTCTTTCTCTCCCATTGTTTATTCTTGTTAAGGCTTACAGCGAGGTAACACTCCCTCCCTCCTCCTCCCTGCCTCTCGATCCTTCTCTCCATATATTAAACGATGGGTGGCACTTTCCCCTCACAGCGCTATCTGCTACGTCGAGTCACCCCCCAGACACATTAGCATATTTATCATCAGTTTCACAGACTTCAAAGTCAGTGCTTGCTTCTCACAGAGATGGGGAAGCGCCACCAGGAAGCCGACACAGATTGCAAAGCACTAGGTGTTCCCAAGGGATCGAATATCCATTTAGGTAGGGGGGGCGGGAGGAGTGAGGCTGAGGCAAAATTCAATTCATTTATTTGCAGGGCTGATGATGTCTTTAGCAGTGACTTTAAATATTTGCCCAGTGCTAACTGCAGTCTTCAGCACAGTTTTCAGATGTTAACACACAGCTAATGCTGGAGGGAGTGATGAGAATTGGCCAGGGTTTAGATAGATATGTAAAGGATGAGTCTATTTAGGGAAATAACAAAGTCAAATAATAAAAACAAACTTAGCTGATACTTAGTGAACTGAGCTAGTTCACATAGTATCAGTTTTAATGGGTTAATACAAAGTGAATTATAAATGAGGAGGACAGTGGGAAGTGGAATAGATTTGATTTTGATTTTACATTTGAAATGGAGAAGTAAAACATTGAACCTGGAACTTCCTGTTATAGAACTGCAAATGTATCAAATTGCAATTATATTTTCAAAGGACTCCTTCTATGCAATATTGTGTACCATATTATATTTTACTGACTTTGCATTCACTCACTACATGTTAATAATATATAGGGGTTGTTTCACAGAGTGCTGTAGCTGAGCATATTAGTGGTAAATTGAGTGGAAGAAAAAGCTTGGTTGAAAAATTTCCATGCAGTGATACATCTTGAGACTGTTCAAGAGTTTGGTGAGGATTCAAAAGATATGGCTGTGGCTAGAATCAGTGTTTCAAAGGTCAGCGCACAGACAAGTCCAACACACGGGCAACAAACTGTTACATATCTTGTGTTAAGCTGCTCATAAACACTGCGTGGAAAATATTCTACCTGGATTGATTAGAAAAAGAAGTTTCTCACTGCAAAGTCCTCTTTATGGATAAATGTAAATTTTAAGTTCACCAGTCTAATCTGCTTGAGATTCAGTGGGAAGTTTCCACATCAGTGATGTTGGGAGCTACGTCATCTGTTGCTGCTTGTGTTTTTATTAAGTCCAAAATCAGTTTAGTCGAATATTAGATAATTTTGTAACACTTCCTTCTTTCCATTGCAACAAGCTGTATGGAGATGTTGATTTTATTTTACAGCACGATTTGGGACCCAGCCCCACCAAAACACCTGCATTAAAGAGTCATTGTCACAAAGAAAATCAGAAACAACAGACTGAGCAATCCATATGAGCTGAAGGCCGCTGACAAAGCAATCCGGGCTTCTGTAAAATACACAATGCCATGCATCAATGATACTGTTTTTTATGCAAAAGGAGCCCCCTCCAAGTATTGAGACTTTCCAGCATGACATTTCTGTATGCACTTTTTGTTCTTTTTTTTTTAAAGGGAGCTTATTAACCTTCTTACTAACACTTTTCTATCCTTGTGTATTTGTTCCTTTCTTCTGTTGCTTTGCTAAATTATTTTCTCATACTGAATAAATAAATGGATTTTCTTACAAAAAAAGTAGAAAGATGGCTAGCTCAAGCTATATTCTCCTCCTTTTGAAATTAATTTAAATTGTGACAGATTAATGTGATTAATAATGCATGTGGTCGTTTTTCCATGAGGTCAACCTCTAATTCACCAGCTATTTCATTTAACAACTACACCTGTAAATAATCAAACCTCTGGCACAGCCCATGACACAGACGCATACAAAATGTTTCTGCGTTTCTGATATGACTGCAGACCTTAACTTTGACCTTCCTTTCACCTAGGCAGAATTATAATGGAGTCGAGTCTGACAGGATGCTATTTTTGTCCGCGTATCTCAGCTCAAGGCTTCCTTTTGTTTGGATCCCATTTAATGTGTAATGACACTTCCTCTGAACCACCGCTGTGTGAAATGCAACCTCTTTTTCTCACACATTCCCTCCTGATTCTAAAACACACACGCTCTGTTAATAATGTGCTTTGAATCATTAATATGCTACATTGTAGGCAACCATTATAATTGGAAAATTAGTTACAGTGCAGTGTCTAACTGCTTCCTACAACACTAATGCCAGCCCTCACTCTGTGTAATCTAAACCCCTATGCTAATGAAGCATGGGCCCACAACATGCAGAAGGTTGAATATCAATTTAATCAGGCCCTCCCTGTAGGGGGTTTTCGAGGGAGAAATGACAGCCCAAGTGCATTAGTAATTCTACTGCTGTCACTTCTTATAGCTGCTTACCTTGCAAACAAACTGCTCTAATGGCACCTGCCTGCTGGGCAGCTTTGCCACTGTAGAAGAAAGAGGACATAAAATGGACTAGAAGCCATTGACCTAAATATAAAAGGGCTCTGTCCAAAGTACCACAGAGTATGTTCTCATTTGTGTCACTGTACAATAATTATTATTTATGGTTGAAATCAAATATCCGAGTATTTCTACTGTATAAAAACACACAGTTTTATCTCACTAGCTAACATCAAATCAGAATAAACTTTTCTGGTTGCCAATTAGGACCACCTAAATTATTTCTATTTGCTGAATGCCAGAAATTTTTTTAAAGATTTTTGGCAGTTTTTTTTAGAACTTAAATTAAATTTACACATATACATGTACCACGATTAATACACATTGAACAATTTGTGAAAACCCATGTAAAGATGTCATTTTTTTAAATTCACATTTGACAAGTACAGGTTTTAGAGTGGCACAACAAAAAAAAGTTTCATAATTTATTGGGTTTTGTATTTATGTCTTCATCTTCCCTGGGTGTTGGGGTGTAGTTGAGTGGCTAGCAAACGGCACACCTGTGGATGTATTTCAAGATAATGCCTTAAACACACTGCTCCCTTATGTGACATCATGGGAAAGTCAAGATAATTCAGCCAAGATTTCAGGAAAAAAAACTGTGAACGTTCACAATTTTTCTTCACCCTTAGATACAATTTCCAGATACCTAAAGATGCCATGGTAATCCCTTTAAACAATTATGCAGACTGTATGCACAAGTTTAAACACCACAACAATGTCCAGTGATAGGATGAGGCAGGTTCTATGTCAGAGATGAAGGTGTTTTGATGTGAAATATGTGCATTAAACCCAGAGCGAAGGCAAAAGTCAAACCGAAGCTGCTGCTAATGTTGGAGAGTTTCAATAACCACAGTGAAAACAAGTCCTGTGACCTGCTTTATTGAAAGGAGAAGAAGCATCACACAGAGTCAGATTACAGTTTGGATTTATACTAAGGATAAAAAAACCAAGGCCTTAATTTTTGGAGATATGTCCTGTGGTCTTTTGAGTTTTGAAAAATAATAAATTGTGCTGCATTTATTAAATCTAGAGTAACTTGCAAAACTGATTAGCATGGAGGTGGCAGCATCAGGGTGTGTTTTGGTCCAGGAGGAACTATTGCACTTTATAAAAGCAATGCCATCATGAGAAAAGAACAATGTGGAAATATTAAAAGCATATCTGAAGACAGCAGACAGGAAGTTAAAGGTTGGACACAAATTAATCGTTTTCATGGGCAATGACTCCAAGCATACCCCTAAGTTAGTTACAAAATGGCAGAAAGTCAACAGTCAAAGTCTTGGAGGGTCCATCACAAAGACTTGATGTCAGTTGTGTAACTGAAAATGTGTGTGAGCAAGGTGATCTAGAAACCTATATATAACAGGAATAATGTAGTCTTATTAAAAGTCAAATAATGTGAAAAAAATAGTTCTGTCTTTTAATATGGTAGGTACTGTAGTGGATAATAGTGACAGTTATATCTAACATTTTCTTTTACAATTCACATTTTGTGCAGCTATTCTTTCACACTTCTACATTTTATAACATTTAGCGGTAATTTTTTACCTATTACACAAAGGAAGAGATAAAAGAAATAGTTCATTACTTCCACTCAAACAATTGAATTGCTTTGACATAATCCCTTCTAAATCCTCAAGGGGATGGGGGCAGGGAAAGAGCATGATGGGATTGGTGTTAGCCTGAGTGTGTGTCTCTGTGGTAATGTGTTTGTCAAATGCAAGGCTTGGTGTGGCTCATCTCAGCATCATCCTTTGAACATCAGCAAGATGGAAAATATGTCATTTGTGACTACAACCCGGGTAACAGTCCATGTTTTCATTCGGTTCAGGTCATCATGACACACTGACGCTGCTCAGTGTGACGGCTTTAGCAGTTGATTTGAACGTGATGACTGGTGAACCAGCACCGCATGTTGTTATTACTCCCACTCTGACCAGCTACATGTCCTTCTTTTATTCTTCAGTGAGTGTATTTTGCTGGTCTTTTTTGCAGCACTACTCCTGTCAATATGCAGAGGACAGATGCTCCTTAACACTCAGGACTCTTCACATCAATATGTCAGGTCAATAGTGTTGGGGGTATTGAATGTGGCTGAGCTTGAGAGGTAGTGGCTGACGTATCCTCTAATTGAGCAAATTCATTCAAAGACAAGAGGCAGAGAAGCTGGTCTAGGGAAAGGTGAGACAGCAGAAGTACAGGCGAATCGCTGGGTGCTAACATAGCACTCTAAAATAGCAATCTACTCTTCCAGCTCAGTTCAGTTCAGTTTATTTGAGAAAATTCACAGCAAATTTTATTTTAAGTTATTTTACAAGACTAAGAATTCTACTTTGGTCCAAATCCATTCATTCCAGTGCAATACAATTATAGTTAGATTCAGATCCATACACATATAATTCAGTTTGGCCCAAATAATTATATAAGGCACTCAATTACTGTTTTCTGTGGATGAAAATTTTGCTGCAAATTCACTGTGTTGAATTTGCAGCACAAATTCAACATCCTGACATGCATGATAGTGGAAAGGAGGCATGTGTCACAAACAGCTGGGCGATAAACGGACAAAAAGGAGGCAAAAAAACTGCCTTTGTGAGTGAAAGAGGCCAGGAGTACTTTCTATAGGATAGAAAAATAAAGATTACACAAATTTATTGACAGCAATGTAGATTGGCTCCATCAATGGCTCCATCTGGGAAGGATTCACAACTAAATATGGCGGTACAGGAATGTTGAGGAGTACTTTCTACATGACAGAAAAATGGCTGCAGAAAATCGTAAATTTTTTTTCTGAAACCCCAAATGTGCAAATATTAAAACGGTTATGGAAAGAAAAGAGGACCATCATTCTTTGTTTTACAGAGATGTAAAAGACTGATTGCCAGGTGTCACACAGCGGCAGTTGGTGCTGCCTATGTTGACACAAAAGGTTATAAGATTAAATGAGCAATTACTTTTTCAGATAAAGCCAGGGTGATTTGTTAAAGTAAATCACAATTTGAAAACAATATTTTTATATTTACTCAGGTTATCTTCGCCTAACGTTAAAATTTGAATACCTGAAACATTTAACTATGAAAAAAAACAGAATAATTCTGTGATGTGGTGAACATTTTCTTTTACAGCACTGCATATTATAATCTAGACTTTTTTAGCCTATAGGTTCTGCCGAAATATAATCTAAGCAAATATGTGAAAAGTCAAAGAAACGTTTGGTTAAAGGAAACTGCCCTTCTGCTCCTTTTAACCAATCAAGACTCCAGTACTCGAGAGTACTAAATGTAATGACTGAATGACTCCCACTGTCTGGCACTGAGTCTTGTTGATGGCCTAATTATTTTGTCCAGGTGTGTTTGCTCCGATCACCACCCTTTAAGCACTTGGGTTTAAGACCCCTGTTCTAGACTTCTTCTATAGATGTTTTTAGTCTTTTATACAAAATATGAAGAAAACCATTTAATACAACTTCTGATTCAACTAATAATTTGAATAGCTTGGAATAGGCTTACGTTCTTAGCTCAGTCATTTACCTCTAGCTTCTGTGCTTAGCTGATGACCTCAACAATGCCTCGGGAAGGTCTCAATCTGGCACAAGCACTTACGGTAAATAGTTTTACATATTTACTGTGCAAATTGTCTTAAGTGGAGGATTAGACAGACACATTTCCAGTGGCTTTCAGTTTATTTTATAACTGCTTGAATAATTTTTGTAATAAATGAGGTATATTGTAATAATTTTTTTCTATGTAGGCACCAAACACCTGAATTAAGTAATACGGTTAGAATGGAACTGTTTTGGTTTTAAAATGACATTCTACAACAAGCATACAGATTTAAAAAAAGCATTTATGGCACATTATTTTCCCCTCTGCAGAAATGTGAGATGAATGCAGCTTTCTTTGTGGCTTTCCCTGCGGTTGGTTGGCTTCACTCAGCAGAGTAAGGTTTGTGTTTCATTCCAGTCGTGTTTCCTCCTTCTCCCCCCAAACACCCCACCTCCTGAGCTCCTGTCTCCTGCAGCAATCGGTCTGAAAAATGCATACATAACATCCTGTGAAAATAGCTTTCTGCGGGGACTTCACTAAAAAGCGGCGCTGCATCAAATGTTTCTGTCATTCTCCACCAGGTCGGGTTGACAGCAAAACATTTGCATGCTGCACCATCAGAGAGAGAGAGCGAGAGAGAAAGGGAGAGGGACCACAGATGAGTGAAAGTGTATCTGTGCATGGAGTGTATTCATGCGTAATAATCTGCATCAGTCCCTTATCCTTGTTGCACAAAAAGGACACCTTTTTCTTTGTTGGCCTGATTGGAATTTGCTTGTATTGGTTTTTATGGGAACTGGTTTTTCACTAAATAAACAGTGTTTATGATAACAGATGATTTCAATGTTAGTGTGTTAGCTGTGACTATAAAGAATCTCCCTGGATTTGACATCAACTACATCAGATAACATAACTACAGAGATGGAAAAAAAAACGTTTTTTAATTTGAGTGAGCTGACCATATTTACAGTTTTGTAACTGTGCTCCTGTTTGGACTGATTATTCAAGGTTTTAAAAATATATTCTTTAAATAAATCATTATCGCTTCTAGCCCACAAGTGAAAAAAATAACATCGACCTACCTCCCAAATCTGTGTACCGCCGGCCAAAAAGACAATTAAGACAGAGCAGAGTAATTTCATCACAAACTCGTCTCCCTGATGGAGCAGGGCTGTGAGACATTCGATTCTTTGACTGTGATTATTCAGCCCTCAGCTATGAGTTTGATGATTATGAATCAATTGTGTCCAGGGAGAATCTGGGGCTTTGGAGTAGTTAAAGACAAGGGGGAGTCTTAGAAAAAAAAAAAAAAAACAGTCTGCCATGGTTAAACTGACCATGATGTAGTCTCATCTACTACACACAGCATCTTAAATATTCATGTGTACTTAAGGAAGGAATGAAACCAGCCACAGAGCACATGGAAATGCCCCCCTTTGCCTGGGAATGGTTACACTTGCAGTTGCTGTGACCGGTTGGCAAAGAAACTATTTCGCTTCATGTCACCCAATCAGAATTTAATAGGAGCCCAAGACAATACTAATTATACCAGGCTGCTCCTCATTACGTAAAGCCTGTATGAAATTTGTGCCTGCAACATGTTAAAGATCAAAGATACAACACATATCATGCAAGTGAATGCTTCTGCATTATTGTGGCAGGGCGACTAACAGTTCCCTAAAAAAACAAGTGTGCTCCAAAGGTATTTACTTCAAAATGGAATGCTTTCTTGTCTTTTCACATAAAAAGTACAACAGTTTTATATCTTCTGTTTTCAATGAACATTGTTCATAAATGAAGCCACTGATACAGATATTGCTCCCAATAGCTACTGACTTCCCATAGGAAGTACCCATGATGGACATAATGTTGCTCTTACCCCAGTGTATTCTTTGTGTTTCTTTCCTGTTTCAATTACTTCTGGGTCAGTTCTTCTGTGTTTAGCTGTGTTTTCTTCCTAGATGAAGCAATTGACAGAGCCAGGGTCATAATGTTTTCTTTTATAACTCCAGTGCAGACAGCAATTACAAACACAGCAATCAGTTTGAAAATGTTCATTGGATAAAGGGAAAAGTACAGCAGGCTCCGCAAGATTATGTCTGTTTCCATTTTGGAAGAGACATAAGTTTGTGTTATTGCAATTCTGCAGAAGACAGAGATGAGCAACAGGAGATAGAACTTTCTTAGTGTTCTGGAGTTAGTAGTCAAGATCCAAGGTGGCATAAGTATAAGGAAGTTAGCAATGAGTGGTGACTTGTTCTGATAATAATTGTGTCTCTTTTCTTTGTTCAGTGTGCAGCTGTGAGTGAGTATTGGAGGGAAGACAGGGAGCTGAGTGCGCTGTGAAGTGACATTGTAGCAGACAGCTGAGAACCAGGAGAGAATTTGCAAGCTCAAAGGATTTGTTTAAGGGTGCAGGTTTGATGATCCTGGAATTCATAGCCACAAAAAAAAGCAAGCCAACATCAACATTTTTCTTACACAATCTTATCAAATTAGGCAATATGTTCATTTTTGTAAAAAAAAAAAAGAAAGTCCCAAATTCCTGATTGGTGAATCATTGATTTTCCCAATTGAAGGTCCTATGGCTTTGACTTTGACTTGATTATATTGTACAAAAATACACAATATTGCTCAACCAGATGGACTAAAGTACTAGAAAACATTTTTAGTAGGATCCTTGTAGAGATGGGGACAGTTCACATCCTTTTGAAACAATATTCTGTGGAGTTGTTATCCTCTACCCACATCTCACCTGCTGTAGACAGCTATATGAAAGACATTGATGGATGATTGAACTGTTCTCTGTTGAGATGTTTAAAGTTTGTGATGTTGTCTTTATGACCTAACTCCTGTCTGCAGTGTTCCTTGGTCATCATTGTTTGTTCTCTAATGTTCTCCAACAAATCTCTGAGGCCTTCACAGCACAGCTGATTTATACTGAGATTAAATTACACACTGCTTGGTTCTAGTTTCTAATTAAGTGAATTCTCAAGACAATTGGTTAGGACACAGGAAGCTGAATAGAAAGCATGCCACACTTTTGAGATTTTTATTTGTGAAAGTGTTGATGATGTATCCTGTTACTTACACATCACATTTATTCCCTACTTGGCATTTATCATGTTTGGCACAGTAAACATCCACCAATCCTCACATCTTTGTTTACTGCTTAACTTAATGCAGTAATGGCTCAGACACACAAAGCAGGTGCCTTGTGAATAGCCTCACTGTTTGACAATGAAACTTGCCTGAACTGAGCAAAACAGCATATGAGCAGATTTATAAAACAACTTGTATATTTCAACTCTCGCAGTGTTTTGCTGTTTAGCTGCAGTGGATTACAGGAGTGCAGCTGGGTACAAGTGAAGAAACATGTTTCATTTTCAGTGGGTTTCTGCTCTTTCCCAGGAGATACCATAACCCAACCTTGCCATCTGCCATTTTAGTCCTGGTAAACAAATACCTATACCGCCAGATAACTGAAAGCACCTTAATATGAAAACAAGCTGTAAGAGCTTTTCACATCTCTTTTTGTGACAGGTTGATTAGGACTAAGAAACAACACTTGCAACAACAAGTGCTCTTAGGTAATCTCTGTAAAACAGGCTTGTTGAAGGAGGGAAGAGAGAGCAGGAGGGGAAAAAAACAGAATGTAGGAGAGATGGAGAAGTGTGGGGAGGGTCGTTGGAGGAGGTTTCAATGCTTCTGAGAGGTGCCTCATTTTCCAGTGCCATCTGTTCCTGTTTTCTGCGAGCTGGAAGCCCTGTTTGTGTCACACACCTCCCACATGCTCACAAGAGCCAGACTTCCACTGCAAGGACTCCGTCACCTGTTTCAAACAACTGCACAATGTGACCCATTGTATTTATTAACTTCTAATCACACTGCGTTTGATGATGTTATTAACCTAAACTCCTTAAGAAATTTGTTCCCGCAGGTTGCTTACAAAAGTTCCAGTGGGGCCTGAGCGACTGTTTTTTTCGTTGTGCTTTAGGTGGATGAAGATTAAAAGACTGAAGAAATATCAGACCTGACCTGCAGGCTGAAGGGTGTCCCCCCCCCAGGAAGGTGTGTGTGTGCGTTTGTGGGGGGGAGGAGGGAGGTTACTGTCATGAATCCTAATTGCTCCCATTTCACCTACAACCATGTTGTAGGGTGTTTCTATGCAGATGTGTCCAGAGAAGGTATGTAGTTTATGCAACGCTCACTGCATGACTGGTGTGTGAGCTAGAATATCACTCAGACAAAAGCCTTGGTATGGGGGGGACAGGTATTATAATTCATTTGGATAAATTATTCATTAAGCGGAGGGAGCGAGCACGCTGTTTCTCATATGTAGATAATGTTTTGGCATGGATGTATTCCACCCAATCGACAGGCACTGGCCTCCAGTTAAGATATATGGCTTTAATAATAGTGACGAAGATGCAAAATAATGAGATGTCTGGGAGCAGAGCTCGTGGATGTCCATGAGAGAAATAATAATCTCCTTCAGACTGTGGACCGGTGCCTGTTACACTGAATTCTGAAACAAACTCAAACCTTTATGAAAATCCGCAGCATGTGTTTCTGTCTCATTCTTTACTGCTCTAGCAGCATGGTCTGCACTTGGATGCAGTTGAGTAATATTGCAAGAGTATTCATACCAATTGAACTTGTTTCACATCTGATCATGTTTCAACCATGAACTTCAGAATAATTCATCTGGATTTTATGTGCATAATACTGAAGCCAAAGAAAAATGATACATGGTTTCCAAATAAAAAAAAAATAAAATGTGGCTTGCATTTGTTCTAATCTTCCTTTACTTTAATACCTCGAAATAAACCATTGCAACTAACTGCTTTCACTTGAATAGTAAAAAGTCCACCTGTGTGTATTTTAATCTCAGTATAAATTAACTTTCAGGATTGAAAAACATTAATATTTTGTTCTATTTAGAAGCTAAACATCTTAGCTTTTATAGACTTGTAGAGCTGGTAGAGATTGGTCTTGCAAATGAATGATCTAGTTGGCGCCATAATATAGTGTCACTAATACAATGCTCCTTTAGTTTTTATGTTTTTAAATTGAACAACATTCAACTTTCATCAACATTTCTAACTTTGTACACACAGGGGTTTTTTATATGGTGGCTTCTGGTGGTTTTTGAAGCGTTGATGCTTATAATTCACACCTTTAAAAGGTGTGAAAGGAGGGGCAGTTGAGGTGGAAAAATTGTGATGGGGATCCTGTAAGATTAGTGTGAATATTTTTCAGGTCCAGTGTTTTTGATAAATACAGCAAGTTGGGTCAAAATGAAGAGCATTCAGCTGATGGCACACTCTGACCAGACTGTTACACACACTCTTACACTTAAGAGTGGTTGGTTTAGCGTCCTTATTCGGATCATTATTATGTCATCTTATGGACGGACCAACCTTTGTGATCTTGTTGACACATCATTGTATTATAAAGCTAGTTCTGATTGTAAACTGGAGGCCTTTTCTCTACTGAACTGAATGCTCATAAAACCATGTTTGATCAGTCCTTACCTAATAAAAACAACCTTTAGAAAAGAATCAGCTGACTAGCATTTTCCTTACTTAAACAAATACGCAAGTTTTTATAACTTGCATAATTTTTTACCACCAATTCACAATTAAGTTCTGCTTTGCTTCGACTGGTTTGTCATGAAAAAATTATAGAATATGGAGAAGTTCAGAGGTGTTAATACTTTTACAAGACACCATTTCACAAGTAGATCAAGCATCTTGTAAATTTGACAGCATGCAACCGTGTGTACATTCTGTGGATCAATACAACTTATGAAGAGAATACAATAGAGCTCATTTTCATCCCGGCCCTCAGTTCATACAGTCATACTCATGCATGAAAATAAAGGGGTCTTACTACCAACCCGTCCATCATAAGTGACTACAATCTATACTGTGATCCCAATGGCTCCCTTGGGAAGCTCCTCTCATTTTATCTTTTTTATCCCTCACCTCTTTTGTTTCAGTAATTCAAACCCCTTAAACTCAAATATGATGCGACACAGAGCCCTGCTGTTTTGACAAGTTAAATGACTACAGGCAACGATGTATGTCTCAGTCGGTCTGTAAGCAGCACACGTCGCCAGCCACCGCCTTGCTGTGAGTTAAACAGATATGTGTTTGTGTCTGTGTGGATGTGTTCTTTCCACCAGCACCCTGCTCCGTTTTTTTTTTTTTTACGTATATTTTTCTTATGTACACAACCCGACCCTTCGGCAGCCTCCTTTTCGAGGTGAAATTGAAATGGATTGTGTAGCTCAATATTTTATTGACATCAACTTCAAAGAATGTTGCTGCAGTGACACCGAGGATAATTATTTCACCACAGATTTCTTCCTCTCTGCATTGCATGTCTCTCCCTCTCTCCCTTTTTCTCTTTCTCTGTCTGCTTTCCTCCGAGCCCTTCCATTCCTGTAGAGAATTAGTTCTGCATAAATTACCCAGTGGAATATTGAATCAGTCTTCAGCCACCAAAGGCGAGTCTGTGTGGCTGATTACTGAACAGCACACACAACACACATGCTGACACACACTCAGAAACTAGATGGAGGAAGGGGGTTCTAAGTGCAGAGCTGACATTGTTGCAGAAAATATGGTAAAAAGGAAAAAAGGGGGGGATGTGGAGAGGGGTGGTGTCGGCCAATCTGGATAAAGAGAACGAAAGCTGTATTAGCCTCCTTAGCCACACACTATCTACTCATTACTTAGTCATTAGCAGGGGGATGGTTTTAAAGAAGGGAGAGATCAATCAATTGTCATGGGTCAATGTTTTGCAGCCACTATTATGAACCTTGGGTGGTTTTGTAAATTAAGAAGAGTAATTACTCATGTTAATTATGCAAAGATGGTGGCCACATTGGTCCACAAATATATTTTGCACAATGCAGATGATATGATGTGCAGAAGTTTATAGAACAGCTATTGCACTGGTCAGGTACAGGTCAATCAGAAAACCCGTTTGATAGAAAAGTAAAGAAGTGTGAACTGCCATATTTTTAAGCAAAAATATGATTATGGCTTAAGTGACCACTCTATTTACTTCTAGAGCTAAGCCTTTCTTACTAGATGTTATTCTGAATGGAAACTGCATGTTTTGCCCTCAGTATCTGTTTCGCACAGGAACATTATTTGTAGCACACCACACCCTTCTTCAATTTCCTTTTAAAAAACCATCTATGTATGTATCAATAACCACCCCTTGCAAATGGTTTACAAACTACAGTTTGGATTAACTGCTATGACATTTTTGAGAATGGAGTTCTTTAAGACATAGAAAGCCTCTTTGTTGTCTGCTCTCCCAGTACAGAATCTCACCTTTGAAATGCTGAACTATTCCCTTACAGGCCGAATCATGGATCAACCACTCCATCCTTCGTTGCATCCTTGGACAAAACATTTCACTTGCCTTGCCTGCTGGTGGTGGTCAGAGATTCCAGGGTTGCCAATTGTATGACAGCCTTGCTTCTGTTAACCTGCCCCAGGGCATCTACTGCTACAATGTAGCTTACCATGATCAATGTGTGAATGACTGAGTGAAATAGTAAGCATTTTGGAGTTCTTGAACTTGCTAGTGCAGACCATTTAATATGTATATTTTGGTAACGTGAGAAAAGAGAATCAGGAGAGAATGGGGAGAATATGGCAACTCCATAAATAAAACCAGACCTGCAGCTTACACCTAGTTCTGGATTAAAGACAAAAAAAAGAATTAAGTGATTGTCCTTAATTCCTTGTACTTTTTAAATTCTTTAAAAAGTACATACAAATAATGGTGTCACTCTGTCATGTTTCCATTTCAAGTGTAGGATTGAGTTCATTGCGCTTTTTCACACACTGACTAAAAATTGACATCTAAAAACACAGTTATCTGTAACTGATGAATTAATCAGTTACTCCAGTAACAGCAATTCTGACTTGCAGTACAATCAGCCATTTTAAATAAATAGTTTTTGCAAATTCACTTTGCGATCTGCGTCAACCATGGAAAATTCTATAATGGAGAGATTGTAATAGAAAAATATGCTTAATGGGAATGAATGAATGACTGACTGAATGAATGAATGAATGAATGAATGAATGAACGAATGAATGAATGAATGAATGAATGAATGAATGAATGAATGAATGAATGAATGAATATTGCATACAGCTAAATTGTGTAGCAGTGTTGACCATTCCAGGCGCCAGTTGAGATTTTTTTTCAGGAGATGTCAAACATTTAAGATACTAAATCCTTCCATTGGGAGTACAGTGTTTATACATGTGTGTTTAAGCTCCTGATTGGTCGATTAGCCTTCTCTACTATAGCTGATGTACAGTTTTGTAAACAGTGATGCTCAAGAGGCACTTTAAAGAGAACCAACTGAGCAACTCCTCATGGTTAGAAGCATTATTTGTAGTGGTCCCTTGAGTGGTTTAAAGGACCTCTTCATAAACTCCTTAGATATATTTATACAGGCAGATACATCTGTGTAACATTAAGTCAGCTGGTTTCCCTACAGAGAGAGAGGTCTTCGGGGAATTGTTGTCTTCAAAGGGAGGTGTTTTTTTTTCAGAGACAGATCATGTAGAGTATTATATTAGTGGTTCAATTAGAAGCCATTGTAGTACTTAAGTGGCAGCAAAGTTGGAAAATGAAAAATCTGATTCAGTCAAGCAATTTAATTTCTGTCAGCGGTTATAAGCTGACAGAACAATTAATCAACACAAACACGCAGTGGAAGGAAATTCTCATCAGGAAGTCATCAGTTGTCATCAGCAATTTCATGCCACTGTATTAGACATCACAGGTAGCACCAAACAGCAAGTTTATTCAGTCGCTGCAGCCTCCTCTGTCAGTGAGGTTCCAGTGTTTGTGTTGGAAATAATGTACATTTGTCTCCCTCTACAGGCCAGCTAATCATATTGCATACAAATAAGAGAGCTGCATTGAAGCTGCTTTTTACCTGTAACTTTTTTTTTTCTCTCCCTCATGTAAATAAAACATGGCAGTCCTACACGTAGCATTTCTAATATTATTTATATTTATGCTGAGGAATTAGTTCAATTAAATTTCCAGACACGCACTGAAAAATATAAACATGGGGAGCAAAGTCCCAATTCATAATGCCTGAGCTTTAATGGGTTTTTTTTTAAACAAATTTTGGAATTTTATGCAATAGATCAGGACAAGTGATATTTATCATACTTAAATATATATATATTTTTTTGCACTGCACAAAATACTGTACATGAGTATGGGATTCAAGTTAAATAGATTCACGTTAAATATAGTGTCTTTTATTCCCACTGGAAAAATGACAATAAAAAGAAACTGTGTAAACAATAACAGAACATTGGCAGTTGATTGTTTTTATTGTGCATGTGTTGAGTTTTTCTGTCAAGGCAAGAACAACTCAGGGTCAGATCCTTTCTGCATAAAGTCTGCATGACATGTGCATATGTGGCGGTTTAAAGATGCACTGGCTTGCTTACACAATCCAAGAACATAACTGTCAGGCAAAAACATCAGGGAGGAAAAACGACAATAGAATTCATAGCCGTTAGAGGGCAGCACAATCTCTATACTTGCCTCAGTGTGAGTTCTCTTTGGTGTGCTGTTGCGTGCGATGCTTTTACTTCCTCCTCGTAAATTTGATTTTTCAAATCGGAAAACGCCCAAACAAACACCCAAACAAAGCGAAATGAAATTCAGTTGCTGAATTTAAAGAGAAAATATTTATTGTTAAATTCCAAATTGTGACGCGAAATTATGAAAATATTTGAAAAAATACTTGGCATTAGCTCCCTTTTTAAGTCGCCATACATTATTGTATTAAGAATGTCAAAAAAAATAGAAATACTAGCTTATTATTATGCCGGAAAAAGGGATATTTAGACGTAGAAATATACTTTTTGACCCCACCAAAGTCCAGGGAGAATGTCAGCGTTTCAAAAATACGTCTCAGGATAACGCACACGCCTTGAACGTAGCACCGATGTGCCTCATGCTACCAACACATTGCTCGGCTTGTTGCTAGTTTGTTCACAGCATGTAAAGACAGCGTGGCAACATGTCGGAATAAGGATAGATTAACAGTTTAATTAATTGAAAGGTTGTGTAGCAATAGCTATCAAAATGGTGAAGGAACAATTCAGAGAGACTGATGTGGCGAAGAAAATGTGAGTGTGACGGCTAGCCTGTTAGCTCAGTGTGATAGCCGCAGTTAGTTGAAGTGTTGCAGTTATGGCCAAGATATTTAGAAGCTTAAATAACAAATGAGGCTTACTGTGTGTTGACTAAAATATCTGATAATTAGTTGTACTTACAATAATTTAATGCCATTGCATTAAATTGTTATTCACGAGGCAACTTGAGTGTTTTTGCAGGCATATTGTAACGTATTTAACCCTTATATTCGTGTTTTATTTGTTAATTTTATGATCTAGTAATGATAATAATGCTGCTTAGAGTTTCCGTTATGAATGTTGCTCGGATCGTTCTTTTTCAGTTGAATGAGATGCAACAGTCAACAATGAATTTTAATGACAAGAAATAAGTTTGACATTTTTGTGGATTTTCTGTCACCCACAGTGTTTTATAGTTACAGGCTCAAATATTGACAAATAAGACCACTTATATTTGGTTAAAGGTCTCTAAGCAAGTTGCATAGAATTCACACACTTGTTGTTAGCTTCTGGTATAATTCTGGGTGAATATTCACCCACTCTTTCCACCAGAAATGGTAGCAAATTTTTAAAATGGTTAGTTCTCGGTGAACTTTAATGTTGCTTACGGTCATTTTCCCAATTTTATTGAAGTTTGAGCTGTCAAACCTGTTGAGCTCAGAATAAGTTGAATGACTTGGAGGTAGATGTTCATCTTCATCATGGTGCCTAATATGTGCAGTGTAGCAAATCTGACCCTCAGCAAGGTGGTGACAGTCGGTCAAACGAAAGTGTCAGAAACATCTCTACAGCCCAGAATTAATATGGCATTGATATTATTGGCTGTAGTAACTATTCGTTTGAATAGTTCACACTGAAATGTATATATTTCAGCCTTTATCTGGACTCTTTGTGCTTGTTTACAGAAGCCACATCTGCTTTGGGATGAAATCTGCAGAACAGATGCGAAAGCAGGCCCACATCCAGGTGGTCAGTAAAAATCTGTACAGCCAAGATAACAAACGCACTCCTTTGCCTTATGGAGTGTTGGACCACCGAATGGTATGGAGCATAATACTGTCATTTGTTTTTTTTAATTAATCGTTTTACGTTATGTCAAGAGGGATTCTGTGCAAGTATAAGTCACAAGTTATTACATTTATTAAATCCAGTTATGCTCACAAAAAAAAAAAAAACTGCTTAGGTTAGCTGTCCACATGTATAAAGGGCTTAAGCAGCCAAAATTCATGTACTTTATACAGCATAGTTCAGATGCAGTATGTAAAGGTTTGGAAATGTCTGGATAATTATGGGAAAAGAGAGTAATAGGATAGAAAAATTCTTCCTTCCTTCGTCTTTGTTTCCTTGTACACGTCAACCAGGCCTTCTTTACTTTTGTCCTCCCTACTTCCTATACTCCTTACTTCCATACTAAGGATTTCCTTCAGAATATGCCTTAAGACTAAATACTTTCAACTCTATATGCATACAAATGTAGAATGTTAAAGCTTAGAAAATGGAGGTGAAGTTAGTTATGGAAGTATAACATTTTACAGGATTTTGCACATTAAAATTGTTTGTTCATTTTTCATGAGATATATAATATTTCCTGTAGGGAACCAGTGAGAAAGACAGACCATGTCTGACATGTGGGAAAAATCTGGCCGATTGTTTAGGACATTATGGCTACCTGGATTTGGAGCTGCCCTGCTTTCATGTTGGCTACTTCAAAGCAATTATTGGGATTTTGCAGGTAAGAAATTGTGATTTCCTTTTTATTTAAAGGAACATCTGATCATCAGCATGATCAGTGAAAGCGATTAATCCTGCCTGAAATATTGTTTAATTTGTCTGTATGTCCTGTAGATGTCACTAGAGTGTCACAATCAGAACAAGATAATGAAGTTCTAAATAAATGAAGTTCTAAATAAATTCTCTGAACTTAAAATCATTTTTCCTTCTCCTAAATGTATTCATACAACTTAACTGTTGTGTGTTTTTAAATGTTTAAACATCTGAAACTGGAATCATGTTTTTCCTCATCGAGGCATTTTTGTGACTGATTCCAAGCGTAATTCAATGTTCAAATATAATTCAATGTTCTGTGTGCAGATGATTTGCAAGACATGTTCGAGTATAATGCTGACCAAAGAGGACAAACAGCAGTTCATGGATTACTTGAAACGGCCAAACTTGGCCTACCTGCAGAAACGAGGGCTGAAGAAGAAGATCTCTGATAAATGCCGCAAAAGGACAATTTGCTTGAACTGTGGCGCTTTCAATGGATCTGTGAAAAAGTGTGGCTTGCTTAAGATCATCCATGAGAAGTATAAAACAACCAAAAAGGTGGTGGAGCCCTTCGTGTCTGATTTTCTGCAGTCCTTTGATATTGCCATTGAGAACAACAAACTAATGGAACCTTTATTGCCGAGAGCACAGGTAAGGCTCAGAACTGTTCAAATAAATAGAAATACATAGATACATGTATACAAAAGAGTGTTAGCGTTTTTTTTTCCCCCTCCATTGGAGACTGGTTCACTTTGAATCTCATTCACTTTTACAGGAAAATTTGAACCCTCTGGTTGTTCTCAATCTGTTTCGGAGAATTCCTGCAGAAGACATCCCTCTACTGCTGATGAATCCAGAGGCGGGGAAACCTGCAGATCTCATTATCACCCGTCTGCTTGTGCCGCCTCTCTGCATCCGACCGTCAGTGGTCAGCGATCTGAAGTCTGGCACCAATGAGGACGATCTGACCATGAAGCTGACGGAGATAATCTTCCTTAATGATGTCATCAAAAAGGTGGGTATTAATCAGTGAAACTGTCATCAACTGAAACATAGTTCCTTGCAAATGTATCTATACCCGTTGACGCTCTGTCACAGTCCTAATGAATCCAACAAACTTTTATCTTATCAGTATTTTATCAGAAATTTATGCGGTAAACCAAAAAATTTTATTTAAATGTTTTGAGAAATAAAAATACAAAATTTTGTACCAAAAATGACAAGACAATGAAACAAAAATGTGTCTTTCTTCACTAATACCCCCTGGGGTCTCTGAAAGTAGAGTTCTAGAACTTTCTCATGTTAACATGACACAGAAATTCATCAGTTTATAATATGTTGTTTCTTCACAGGCCAGAAATCATTATTTTGCTATTTTTCCTTTTTGCCTGAGATGTTTTACTGCTGCCGTTATAAAGCTGTTGTAGAATGTTATAGAATTTTGCCAGATAATATGCTCTAAATCCATGACTGGTTGAATGTCTGGTCTACCCCTCCTCAAAGATTGCAGATCGTCAATTGCAACACTGGTATTTAATATTCTCTAATAATTTGAGGTTTGAAGGGGGTTGAATGTTGAAATCTGTGAATCCAATTAGCTAAAAGACACACTACATATCTTAAACCTTCACTATAGAACAGAAATCTGTTTGTCTTGTTTTTTAGCAGGTAGCTTTAGACTCTTGTGTGAAGACTGTAAATAATTATTTAAATTATTGAGCTGAAATGGATCAGCTATTAGGTCTGATGTGAATAGTTTTTTCAAAGCGTAGCGCCATTGCACTTGGAACAGAAATTATATTTCAGTCAATAGAAGTATTTTTACCTACAGGGGTTCATTGATGAGACTTGGCTTTTACTCCCTGCATAATTAAGTCACTAGTCTGCGTAATTTGTCAAACAAGCTGTTCTTCAAGTTTTAACTGCCAGTATCTTCTGTAGAGAGTCTTTGATTCCTTAATTTAAAAAAAAAAACATTACAGTTCTACAGATTGTCTTAATGTAATAAGTCTTATATTCCCTTGGAACAGTCTACTTTATCACGCTCTTTGTCTTTAGCATCGAATGACTGGAGCAAAAACCCAGATGATAATGGAGGATTGGGACTTCCTGCAGCTTCAGTGCGCCCTTTACATCAATAGTGAACTTTCTGGCATTCCCCTCAACATGGCACCTAAAAAGTGGACCAGAGGCTTTGTGCAAAGACTAAAGGGCAAACAAGGTACAGTTAATGGAGAAAGCATTCTCTCTTTTAGTCAAATTCCTGCTGCTCGTAACATGTAATGTCTATCAAGTCTTTCAAAGCAAACGTTTGGCATTTTCTGTTTGTTAAATAAGCAAATGATCATCCATCCATCCACCCTCATGCCTTTCTTTTTTCCTTCTTGTCTTCTTTCCTTCCTTCCTTTTTTGTCATTCCTTCTTTCCTTTTTACTTTTTTGAGTGACAATATTGAGTCCGAATCATACTTACTGAGGTGTTTTGAGGACAAGCAGCAGTTCAATAACATATAAAGATTATCTCAAATCTTTGCACTATTAGTACTGTTTTGGCACTTTTATGGTATTACGCTTTTAAATAATTTATTTAATTTGACTAATTTTACTTTAATGATTCAGGTCGATTCAGAGGAAACCTCTCAGGAAAAAGAGTGGACTTCTCTGGAAGAACTGTCATTTCCCCTGACCCAAACCTAAGGATTGATGAGGTTGCTGTCCCTGTTCATGTGGCTAAAATCCTGACATATCCAGAGAAGGTAAGGTGTGCTTTATAAGTTCAGGAAATTCATTACACAGCCTACATAAAGTCAGAGTCTAAGTTGAAGTATCTGCCTTTGACTCTGAAGGTAAACAAAGCCAATCTGGAACTAATGAGGAAACTTGTTCGTAACGGCCCAGACGTTCACCCCGGAGCCAACTTTATCCAGACTCGTCACACACAAATAAAAAGGTAAATTTAGTTGCTTCTTCCTCGGATTAAAAGCAGCATGTATAAAGCTTATCTCAGAGCAAACCTCTCTATCTTTCTTCATCAGATTTTTGAAATACGGGAACCGTGAAAAGATAGCTCAGGAGCTAAGGATTGGTGATGTGGTGGAAAGACATCTGATTGATGGAGACATCGTCCTCTTTAATCGACAGCCTTCTCTGCACAAACTCAGTATTATGGCTCACATAGTAAGTGGGGTTTTTGACAAAAAATACTTTTAAGCTCTTCATAACTTAAGTTCAGTCAACACTGGTATTTGTCATAAGGATTAGAATCGTTTTAGGACCAAATTTTACTGAGCTTTAGTCCAGTTCACTCTTGAAATGATTGAATATTAATGGCAATGCCATTTTAAAAGGTTTTTCTACCCAGGGAGGTCTAGTGTTGATTTTTTTTTGCAGCAGTAGTTTCTCCTGAGCAAGCTTAGATCTTTACTGAGAAAGAACAACTCCAGGAGTAGAGAATGGATCTGTTGCAGCAGCATTACTGCAGCTTTGTCCAGGGAAGAGACACTATATTTAGGACTGATTGTTACGAGGACCAGTGGATCTAATGGAATCCATATTTGTGAGGGCTATTCATTATTTGTAAAGACTTTTTAAGTATTAATAATGATTAACACGAAGGTCAGCTTTTGACTGCCTACATTACGAAGTTAATCTGCTACTGCATGTTAACATCTTTTGCGATTATGATGTGTAATCTCATTTTATTGCATTACTCCCAACAATGAACTATTATCTTTCATTTTTAATTTTTCAGCTGTGATCAGAAGTCACAGCTGAAACAGGTTTTTTTTCTTTTGCATATATGAACAAAAGGCAGAAAAGAATGTAAGCAAATGAATGCTCAGGCACTTTACATCTCCTATCACAATAATAATTTTCTATGCTGCACTAATGAGGCATGAAATCTTTACAATGAGATATGGCTGATTGGAGGAACATAGGCAATTATGGTTATTGTGTGAATTCAAGTGGTGTCTTTTGTCTCCTTTTAGTGATTTAATGTTGCAAAGTCAAAGAGTAGAATACTGATTTTATTTCTTTCGCTTATGAATCATTTCTTTCTCAACCTCGCAGGCTAAAGTCAAACCACACAGGACATTTCGGTTTAACGAGTGTGTGTGCACGCCGTACAATGCCGACTTTGATGGAGACGAAATGAATCTCCACCTGCCTCAGACTGAAGAAGCCAAAGCTGAAGCCCTGGTCCTGATGGGGGTTTGTGTCATCACATTATTCAAGTAGAACAGCACCCTACACAATTATTGGCATCCAAAGTAAAAATGTGTAAAAACCGTTCTTTTTTTCTTTTTTTTTTAACCTTTTCAAAACCTACTTAAATGTAATATTTTTGATCTCATGCTAATGAACTGATCAAAAAGGCAAAGCCTCAGCATTTTTTTTATTTTTATGTTCTAGGTTTTTAGGTCTTTTGAACTCTGCAGATGTTTGTCCCAATAAGATTTTGGGTTACAATATTTATGGTGCCATGCAATCAGACTTGACTTGCCAATATTATTTTCGACCAGTTGGACAGTGTTTTAACTGTTTTATGTTTCCACACCTAGTTTGAGATCTTAGTGAGATGCTATTGCTTAGAATAGGGGGGATAATGTGACAGTGGAAAAGGAAAAGCTGGAGTAATAATGGCAAATTCTATAGTCATTGTAATATTCAACAATAATATTAGACCTATTGTGTTCCTTATTTTATTCCTTCATTCACTCATGAATGAAGTTGCTCTCATGACTGAAGCAAGATCTACTTTTATTCGTTTTTTTTTTAAGTAATATTTTGTCATCTTAAAGTTGGCACTTTTCACATCGATTTAATACCTCAACATTTCTTATGTCTAATGCTTTTGTGATGAGCAATAACAGCAAATTTGGCTGTTATAATAGAAATGCTCCATTTGGTTATTTAGGTTGTTGGGTTCCTTGAAGAATTTGCTAATAAATCACTTGAAATCCAATAGTTTAGTTGAAATCCAATAATGAGACTTTGCCTTCAGTAAGTTTTCTTGTAGGAAATTCACAGTATTGCCAACAGTTATTTATCTTTTCTTCTAGACTAAAGCTAACCTCGTTACACCAAGAAATGGCGAACCTCTGATTGCTGCTATTCAGGACTTCCTGACAGGTGGGTGCAGAGATGTGTTGTAGGCATTTACCGGTGACAGTGATTTGTTTGTTTTTTCCTAATACGATGCTTCAAAATCTGTAACTTGGAATGAAAAAATTCAATTTTTCATCTACAAATGTTAGAAATTCTCACAGTTTTCCTAATGTTTAAAAATAAAGTGTAAATTTTCTGCTTGTCCTGGGAGCAGTAAAGCAGTTTTGACAAGTAGCTATGTTTCACCGGCGCTAACTTTGCAACATATTTTATCTTCTAAGGTGCGTACCTGTTGACGCTGAAGGACACCTTTTTTGATAGATCGAAAGCCTGCCAGATTGTTGCATCAATACTTGTGGGAAAAGATGAAAAAATCAGGATCTCTCTCCCTCGCCCTGCTATAATAAAGGTAGTGGAACCGCAGTGTCTGTTGTCACATAACCCTGTTTTTTCTTAGGCCCCTAATATGCTGTTGTGTTTCTATCAGCCAATTGCTTTGTGGACGGGTAAACAGATCTTCAGTGTTATTTTGAAGCCAAGTAAAGATTGTCCTGTCAATGCAAACTTGCGGACCAAAGGCAAACAGTACTGCGGCAAAGGAG
The DNA here is from genome assembly GCA_903067095.1 of Girardinus metallicus. Classification (NCBI taxonomy): domain Eukaryota; kingdom Metazoa; phylum Chordata; class Actinopteri; order Cyprinodontiformes; family Poeciliidae; genus Girardinus; species Girardinus metallicus. Next base: position 41,253 of record CAEGAE010058790.1, read on the forward strand.
AGGATCTCTGTCACAACGACTCGTGTGAGTTTCACATTAAAAGTTTGAATGGTTTTTACTTTCTTGATTAGATAATTACTTTTTATTCACAGAATGTGCCAATACTTTGATTTTATGTGATCAGCCATAAAAAGTAGCTTATAATTGGATCATGGGAGAAAAATGATACACAATGTTCATTATTTTTGCTTTGTTTTGGAATATGAAATCCATAGCAAAATACTTTCAAATTTGGAAAAGTATAGTGAGAAATCACAAAACGTTTGAATGACTTTTTTTTGTCCAACCAAAATATCTAATTTCATAAAATTCTCTTCCTTAAGGAAAAACTTTTTTTTTTTCCACACTATTCATTGAGTGACTGTCTCTCATATTTTATTTCTAAAATATGAGAGTGATGTTTGTCCTGAGGCAAACATCACACTGTTCTATTGACCATGTCAGCGTTTCTCTTCTGGATCTAATGACTTCATCTCTACTGTGTTTTTTGTCGCACACCTTCAGTTGTGGTGATTCACAACAGTGAGCTGATGTGTGGAAGCATGGATAAGGGCACCCTGGGGTCCGGCTCAAAGAACAACATTTTCTACATCTTGCTAAGAGACTGGGGACAGCTGGAGGCTGCCAACGCCATGTCCCGCTTGGCAAGACTGGCTCCTGTCTATCTCTGTAGGTGGTCCACAGTGTTTGTCTAAAATTTGGTCACTAAAACGTTGCAAATGTTTAGTGTACAACAAAATATATAACTTAAATATTCCTAAAAACAAACAAAAATCTCTAAATTATGGTAATTTCTCTCAAACAGGTAGGCTAGTTTTTTAAACTTACCCTCCACAAGTAGGGTAAGCCACAAAGGCTCATTGCAAAACAGAGTGCTTTAAGTAAGCGTTTTTAATGACAAGCTGGGCAGAAGGTAAAGTGTGGTTGAAAAGATATTAAGTAAGCTATTATGCATCTGTAACTCGCATTTAAATGTGCAAGGTTTCCCCCAGACAGCCTGCTAAGCCCAGTGGACGGGCGCTAGAGCAGTCATTCATCCAGCGATCTGTCATGTTTTTGAGTTAAAAAATGTTTAAAGTTGACAAGAAATTTGAAAGTATAACTTGAATGTGGTTTTGAATGTAGTTCTTTCTCATTCGATTTTCAGCCAACAGAGGCTTCTCTATAGGAATCGGTGATGTGACTCCTGGGACGGGTTTGTTAAAAGCTAAACAGGACCTGCTGGATGACGGCTACAGGAAGTGTGATGAATACATCGAAGCTCTGCAGACAGGCAAGCTGCAGCAACAGCCCGGGTGCTCAGCAGAGGAGACCCTGGAGGTGGGTTTATTACACCCGAACTCCTCCTCACTAACACTTTGATGGTGACTCATTAGGAGTGTTACTGAGTTTTCTGATTTCCAACAAAACAGGACTTTCAAACTAGCCTCTAGCAGAAATTTGAGTGATTATTATAAATGTTTAAAAAGTCTTTTTCCGGCAGCTGTGATCACATGCTGATCTGACCCTACAGGAATCATTTAAAAATAGAAGCCACTCATTAAGCAATTTTTTTTTCAGTCTTATAATGGCCGCTTATTTATCAATGTTCCTAACAGAACTTACTCCACTAACAAAAAGTAAAAGTTTTAACTTGCCTTTTTACCTTAAAAACATATCACTTTAATTCAAAGAACAACAATAAACAAGGGCTTTCCATCTTAGACATTAAATCAGTAAATTAATGTACGTACTGCACACTGATACAAATAGCTGAAAATTGCTTAACTTGTATGTATAGGATGAAAACGATTCTGTCATTTTGTGATGTTCACCAACATGTTTTGTTTCGCTTTTTCGACAGGCTCTCATCTTGAGAGAGCTTTCTGTGATCAGAGACCGAGCTGGCAGTGCCTGTCTGAGGGAGCTTGATAAGAGTAACAGCCCCCTCATTATGGCTCTCTGTGGTTCCAAAGGTAAGCCTGCCTGAAAACTATTCTAGGATTACCCTTCCGTTCTTAATTGGTAGTTATCACAGAAAAGAAACACAAAAAGCGTGAGCTTGATCAGTATGTCTGTCTAACATTTCTAGGTAAAAAAAATAGCAAAGGAAGGCAGAGAGGCTTTCAGGTGCTTTAAAAAAAAGGAATTTTCTATAGAAGTGATGTTGAATAGCAGATAAAACCAGCTGGTAATCATACAATATGCTGAATGCAACTGTGTATTAATGTTTTTGTCTCTTTTTTTTTTAAGCCGTAATTTAGTTGTTATACATACAGCTCTGGCAAAAATAAAGACACCACTTAAAATTATCAGTTTTTCTGATGTTACTTTTTATAGGTATATGTTTGAGTAAAATGAACATTGTTCTTTTGCTCTATGAACTGCTGACAATATGTCTCTGAAATTCCAAGCAGAATTTAGTATTTATTTGCAGAAACTGAGAAATGGTCGGAATGACAAAAAAAGATGTAGTACTTTCAGACCTCAAATAATGCAAAGAAAACAAGTTCATATTCATTTAGAAACAACAGTACTGTTGTTTTAACTCAGGAAGAGTTCAGAAATCAATATTTGGTGGAATAACCATGAGGTTTTCAATGGGGTTCAGTGCAGTAGTCTATTAATTTTTTCCAGAGCTGAATATTTGGTGTGCAGATAAGTTTAGTTGATTCAGTGACTCCCTGATTACATGAGGTCTAAATCATCACACCTTTCACATTATGCTTAACAATTGATATTAGATGTATTTGCCTTGTCTTCACCCAATATGGTGCTGCACAATGGTGACTCATCTCTGCTCTTCATGTATCTCTTCCATTAGTTTTCAT
>CAEGAE010058793.1:0-32930 GCA_903067095.1 Girardinus metallicus
CACAGATTGGAGAGTTTGGTGAGACAAAAGGCAAAGACATCCCAGAGCTTTCAGATGAGAACTGGATGGAAGATTTTGCATTTGCTGATGATGTGACTGATGAACGAACTGAACACCAAGCTGCAAGGCATGAAATGCACAGCCTGGTGAAGGCTTTCATGAGAAGATAGTTTGTGTTTTTCAAGACAACTGGAGAACAACACTCTCACTCACATGCAAACCCTGAATGAAGTCACACAGTCAGCTGATCACCTGTACAGGTACTCAGCCATGCTAGGAGCATTGCATGATGAGTTTCCAAGGCGCTTTAAGGGTCTCGGAACAATGGAGGGTGAAATGCACATGATTTCCTCTCCCTTTACCTTCAGTGTGAATGATGCATCCAGTGATGTTCAGCTGGAACTCATTGAACTGCAGTCTGATGCATTACTGGCCAAGAACTTAAAGACAGGATCTGTGCTGGATTTCTACTCTTCTCTCAAAGAGGAGAACTTTCCTAACATTAGGAAACTTGCTCAGAAGATGTTTGTTCTCTTTGGCTCTGCCTACATTTGCAAACAAACATTTTTAGTGATGAAATTTAGAAAATCCAGATATAGATCCTCTCTCACTGATGGTCATCTGTCAGCTGTGCTTCGCATCTCCACTTTAGACAGTCAACCTGACTTTGGTGCATCGTTAAAGCCCAGGAGAGATTAGATTTCTCTCACCGAACAAGAAAAAGAGCAAAATGAGCAGGTCAGACCACAAATGTAGGCATATTAAGGCACCAGATAGCAGTGAACTGGGACACTTTATCTGGAAGCCTTTTCCTCAACATCACAGTTCAGTGACAGGTCAATATGTTGTTTGGAGCACAAAGACAATGTTGAGACGTCTTTAAAATGATCAGAACTTTTACATAACTTTCCAACAGTATATGAAACTCAAAGGTGTTTTGGAGTGAATGTGACGGAAAATGTTCACTAATATGAGTCACGAATAGTAGAAATGTTAACATTTTATTTACCATTGTCTTGAGAAATTAGTGTGAATAAATTACATTTTTTGGAAGGTAACTTCACTTTTTCATTGCATGACTTTAACATATACTAGTCTTGCCCGCTTGTCAAAACAACGCTATTTACTGCTTTTTGATATAAAGAAATACAATAAATATTTTGCAGAATGGAGTTCAGCGTTTTGGACCGGTCCGCCACAATATTTTCTGTTTCTTAAGCTGCTCTATGGAAAAAGTAATTGCCCGCCCCTGATCTAGTGAATGATGAGGGAAACAACAGACAAAAAGAAAATCTCCACAAAGAGCCACAATCCCAGTTCCCAACAGTTGTAAAGTTAAGCAACATTGATTTCCAAGGATTTTGGAGAATATAAATATTTTAACATGCTATTTTTAATAAAATTCCAACTAAAATGGCTGTTTTTTTTTTTCTTCAAAATTGACACTCCTTTTACATTATTTCGTATGGATAAGGATCAAAGTAAAACTTTGCCCTTCATGTGTTGTGTAGACTGGAATAAAAAGACAGGTAACTGATGTGTGTCAAGAATGATGTTTGTGATGCATAGCAATTGCAGTAGAGAACAAATTTCCATTATGGTTACAACCACATCAGTTTAAATAACAGTGTGAACTACAACATGAAAGTTCTGGTACTGTGATTAAATAGTATCCTCTCCTTTGTCAGACTGCCCAGGGACGCTATGGCTACAATGTAGCTCATGGCTATTAGTGTGTGAATGTGCATAATAATCTGTAAATGACTGATTCTAGTGTAAAATGATTTGGGCATTTTTGGATGTGATAAAACTCTTCACTACACTACTTAAGATCAAGCCTTTGGTTTTGAATTTTTCTCCCTGGTCAAATATTTGGACACAAGTAAATCAAAAGGTTAAATCTGCCTGGGATCTGAACATGTAGACTCAGGATAATTATAAATTTTCATGAGAAGGTTGACCTGCAAACCTTGACAGCTTAATGTTTTATAAACCATATATGTGTGGTGGTCTTCTTCTCCATTCTGTGTGTTGCTTCATCTCTCTAGCGCTTTATCAGCAGTCCTGTGAGGAGTATAAGCATCAGGGGAAGAGCTCAGGCAACTTCTGGATTGACCCTGATGGTAGTGGCTCTCTACCCCCCTTCAGAGTATACTGTGACATGACAGGTGAGATGTTTAAGCTAGAATAATCAGAATTAGTACAGAGTTAGTAGTAGGATAATCAGAGCACAAGTTAATGGTCTCATATAACTTGTTTAGCTATGCACAATGTAACAAGTTTACCTATGCATTTTAGTGCCCATTTAGTCCTTTGTCTCCACATAATGTTTTTCTATGTATGTTTGTAAAGCAATGATAGATTTCTTTTAATTTTTTTATTTTATGTTTCTTAAATCTATCATATCTTTGACTTGTTTTCCAGATGAGTTGTTATGCATAAAAATAATTGAGCTTTTTTTGCAATCTTTTAGACACAATGGTTTGGACCACTCTAAGGAATAACATGTCTCCTCAGACGTCAGTCTCTGCTGCAGATGAGGATGGAAAAGCAGTACTTCCGATTTCTTACAATGTCACTGATGAACAGGTATAAAATGGCTGCTAAAATTTAAATGAGCCTTTAAGCTTCACTTACTTTAAGTAAGTGAAGCTTACTTTACTGTTCTTTTACAGACAGTAAAAGAACAATAAAGCTCTTTTACTGTCTGTTAAAGAACTTTAATTGGTGAAGTTATTTCAACATAGGTTGCTGTATTTGTGTTTTATTAATACACTTAAAAAGGGACATTGTAAATGAATGTGATTAGAAGTTATATATGTCATTTATATTGTGAAAATGGAAAGTAGGACTAAAACATTTAATTGGATTAACTCGGATGAATCGGTTATATAAGTAACCATTAACTAATCTAGTTATCGATTAATCGTTAACTGGAGTATACAGTTAAGCCAAAACTGAACAGAAAATATATACATTTTTTATTTAGGATGAACCTTGCTTGTCAGTAAATCTGTTCTACCCTAAACTGTTCAAGTGGCAGTTTTAGCTTCACCTGGTTTTTCTGTAAAAAAAAATAAAAAATACTTTTCTGACCTACACATTGCAGTGTAGATCAAACCTACACTGCAATGATGTTAAGTCAAGCATAAAATGCAGCTTTTCATTTGTTGATGTTAGGATTATTATTAGCTGCAGATGCATCCATTGCTACAAATGAAGTATTCACTAAAGAAATGCTGTCATTGCACAATACAATAGGCAATAAAATTTTGGTTTATTTGAAAAAGAAATTAAATTGTTTATTCGCATCTATGCAAATAATTTCATTTTTCAAATTTCTAATATTTAAATTATCTATAAAGAAGGCTTAAGTAGTTAAATAAAGCTGCAGCATGGGCCAATTTTTTTCTGATGTCCAGGATAAGTGATTACTAAAATAAGTCTCAGTTGCAAAAGGTCAACAATAATATAAAAATAATTAGACAGCTATTTGAAAAAAATATGACATCCCATCTGTGTTCATGTATATATTTGGTAATTTGTACATATGCTATGTAATAACCATTTTAACAACTCAAATGTTCAAGTAATGCAAATAAACAAAAACTGAAGAAAATATCTATTTGCAAAATATTATAGAGCTCTCTAGGAGACGTGGAAAATTTTTTCTTTTGTGTACCCTCGCAATATGCTTACTGGAATATTTACTGGCCTATTTTGTATACAGTCACAAATGTCAATTTAAAATGTCAAATATATAAAGCCACAGTTAAAAAGTGTCTATTATTTTTTGATGCAAAAAAACTGATTGAAAATGATTTATTCGCCTCATGTTTACGTCTGTTTGTGTAAGGTTGAGATTGACCTGCAAACAGCCATTTAAACCATGCAAACCAACACAATAAAATAATATAACAACTTTTTTTGGGTGAGGAATAAATTAGGACACCTGCCAGTATGCAATGATGTGGAACAAGTTGAAACTTGTGTTCTTTAATTGAAAATAAACCAATTTGTCTTTGTAATAGGAATCATTTACAAATATGATTGGACATCAATATGTGAACATTGTGAATATTTAATGGGAGTGTTCATTTTCCATATTTCATATTATTATAAATATTCAATTTTTCATACATATTGTTATGAAATATTAATTCTACTTATTTATAATTTAAATCATCAACTGTGTCTTTGTGTGTCAGGTATTGTCAGTCACCAGCAGAGCAGAAAGGTGTGAACAGTATGTAGCTTACACCTGCCGAATGTCTCGTCTGCTGACTGGTCCAGGTAAAGTATTTATCACCATATTCTCACTCACCTAATGCTGCCTCTCATTCTTTAAGGATGTGTTTGTGTGATTTTCAGTGCTGCTTAATCACCTAATTACCTTTAGCATGGTTCTAGAAAAATGGACAAGCATTTCTTACAATATTGAAATAATCTGAAGGGATTCCTCAGATTCTTCCAGGGACCACAGCCCTTTGAGCCTTAACCCCTTGAAACTGAGATCAGCTTCAAATCCTCCTCAGAGATTCGTTGCACATTATCTAACAGTGTATCCTTATCATGCTTTCTATTCTTTGAACAAGTTTGTTATAGTTGATCTTGTGTCGATGGAGAACAGACAACTCGTGCTCAATGAACAATGTCATCCAACAATTCCAAAGAGTTCACAGGTTGAAAGACACCGACTGCTAAGGTCGACAAATAGAGGGAAAAATTTGCACAAAATAACAAGCAAGAAACATTTCAGGACCGAAGTCCTTAAAAACTTTACCAGATTGCTTAACAGAAGTTAGATCATGGATGAACCAAAATTTTCTTCACTTGAATCAAAACTCAAGTTATATTGTTTGGACAAAAGAATTTCATTGTAAACTTGATACATTTTTTCAGTTCCCTTGCCCGCTGTCATAAATCTTCTGTTAAGAGTCTTGGTGTCATTTGTGAAAATTGTTTGAAATTGGATAAGCAGGTGAGCTCTATTGTGAATCAAGCTTTTTTCATCTGCGCCTTCTAGCAAAGGTTAAATTAAGTTTCTGTATCAAAGACTTTGAGAAACCCATCCACACCTTCAATACTACTTTAACTCATTTTAGAAAAATATGGTCCAATCTTCTTTACAACATCTCCAAATGATTCAAAATGCCACAGCCAGAACTCAGAAATGAGAGTATATAACACCATCATTGGCTTCTCTGCAATGGCTGCTGGTTTCTTATTGGATTGATTTTTAAATTCTTTAATTGGTTTTTAAAGCTTTAAATGGCTTCGCCCAGGCTTTTCTCCAGAGCCTTCCATTTCTAGAACACTAGAAATAATACAGAAATAATAAACCACTCTTATATATTCCCAGAACCAGACTGAAAAGCAGAGGAGAAGGGGCATTTGATGGAATAACTTACTATTCAACATTATATCTGCCCATAGTCTTGAATATTTCAAATCACTCCTTAAAACTCATTTTTATTCTTTATTATTTACATAAGACCTGGCATTGTAATCCAACTGTCCAGTCTGTTTAATTTATTGTGTTTTATTCCTTTGATATGTGTTTTATCTATGGTTTTAAAAAACTGAACAGCATTTTGATGCTGTTCATAGTTGTTTTTAAAGTTCTTTATAAATAAATTGATACTGGCATTAATAAAGTCCTAGTTAAAAAAAATGAAGTAAACTTCATAAACTTTGTTGGATTGACTCCTAGATGGCACTCCATTGACCTGGTGGCTAGGAAGAGATAATAAGAGACATTTCTACTGGGGCGGTTCAGGACCTGGGATACAGAAGTGTGCCTGCGGTATTGAAAACAACTGTTCTGATCCCAAACACTACTGTAACTGTGACGCTGACCTGCGAGCCTGGTGAGTAGAGCAACAGAACAACTTCATGTATATGCTGCATTTGTTGTTTATTAGGCCTGAGCAGCGAGGCACTGCAAAGGCCTATTGTAAGATTTCTTATTCCTTTTTTTCCAACAAAGTATGCAGATTTTTGGAAGCCTAACTAAAAACGATGGTGCTGTTTGGTAAACGTAAATGACCACAAAAAAGCCAGGAACACTTCTACTCTGGGCAAATTCAGTTATTTAGAGATTCTGAAAGTGTAGATTGTAAGCTTTCCACTAATGTCAAACACCAAAAGAAGTTGTTCTTTACTGCCAAGTGTTGTACTCATTAATAACATTCATGCCTATTGGTAATTTGATGCACAATAAAAGAAAAATAGACTTGAGCTGCTTTGGCAGAAACAAAAATATTTTTCTGCACCATTAAATAAAAAAATTATTCACTCTATCAATTGTTTATTTGTTGTATTTAATAAATTTAATTTAATAATTTCAATTAAATAAAAATAACGTTGACGTGTGAGCAGTGCATTATAAGCAAGCAAAGTTGTAAAAAACAAACTGAGTCTCACTAACTGAGACTTGAGTCCAACCTTTCACAGGTTCAGATGAATCAAATCGCAAGTGAAACACACATAAAACTCTTGGTTTCCTTCCATCATATAAGTAGCTTTAAGCTATTCATTTTTATTTTTAAACACAGTCCTTTGATAAGCCACCTGTACGTGTTCAGTGACGTCGGACCACTTTTTTCAGTAACGAGTAATCTAACGCGTTGCTATTTCAAATCCAGTAGTCAGACTACAGTTACTTATCAAAATCACTTTGCAATACTGTGCGTTATTATTTTCTTTTGGAATTTAATTGTATTTCCTCTCTGCATCTTGTCAAGACAGTATCAGAAGCGACAGAAATGTAAACAATGGAGGGAGATGCGCATTTTGTTGGTGGAAAATCGGAAACTATTTTGAGTTTCTGGCAGAGACTCATAATAAATCCCAGAATTTGTCCGTCATTAAGGTAGTTTTAGTCCGGCTCTCCCTGTCCATCATTTCCCGGATGATCCGTCCCGCTGTGACTTTGCAAATGTCAAGTTAATATATTTGCTGTGAATGATATTGAGCTTCACGTTGCGCTCCAGAAAATTGCAAACATCGAGACTAAAATGAACAGCGCAATAAACATGAAAACAGCCATGATCGAGTCCGTAAAGTTGCACAACTAAACGCCACTATAATTATTAATATAAAGATAAGTGTCACAAATCTGTGCAGCAGGACGTCTGAGTTGTGGAGCAGCAGGAGGAGCTCTATGCGCTGCGATCTGACACCAAACGCAGGGCCGTAACGCAGAACCTGGAGGCTTGGGGGAGGGCTGGGGGCTTTAAAATCCTTCTTAGAGTTTTCCAGACAATAGTGGACCACACAAAAACACACATTACTAACGTTTTTTTTTTGTACTTTTGTAACCATTAAAAAATCTCCTCTGACACATTGTTGATGTTACCATTACAAAAGAGCTTACAATTAAGTATTGGCAAAGCTCAAAATCATTTTCATAGGTGGCGGAGCGTTGTTGTTAGCAGCTGCTGAAAGTAACTAAAAAAAGTTACTTTTAATGAAACTTAGTTACCTTCCAAATCAAGTAGTCAGTAATCTAACTAAGTTACTTTTTCAAGGAGTAATCAGTAATCCGATTAAAGTTACTTTTTCAAAGTAACTATGCCATCACCGTACATCACCTTAGCCCACCCTCTTTCAACAGGAAGTTACCTGTTTTCCTACTGGTTTTCATACTTTTACTTTTTAATTCATACAGATATAAACCTGTGTTTAATGAAATAGAACAACATAATGGTAAATCCTTTTCTCAACACTGGCTGCTGGCTGGAGCATCTCGGCGTGGCAGAGTGTCTAATTCCAGTTCCTCGCTGTTCGCAAATGGTTGGCTCGAAATCAGATGTGCATCATCAAACTTGATATGATTGACATTTGTTAACCTCTGAAGAGCCCAATAGCATCGTAATTTGACTCCACTGCATCCCCTAGATTTTTCCAACAGCTATCTTCTTAATACATGAACTGAACTGCACCAGATTTCTTGTGCCTCATCAGCAAGCACATTGGTGTGCAACGCTTCATGGGCCAATGCGAGAACAGCGCAAGAGCGTTGACGATGACGAGTGGGTGGCATTGCTAGAGCTCCCACCTCGCCATGTGGCCCTAGAAGCGACAGTGCTGTGAAGGCCTATTGTAATTGGAAGAGTTCTTATTCTTATTTTTCCAACTAATTACGCAGCCTTTTGTAGGCCTTAACGTATTCAAAAACTCACCAAATTTCACCCAAAATCGTCCCCCAAGTGAAATTTTTGGATCTCAGTGGAATGGAAAGTGACGCCCTCTAATGTGTTGTAGGATAAACCGTACATCATAGAGATCTGAAATTCAGTACATAGGTAGAACACGTACCGTACCAAAGAAAAAAGCCTCCTGGAGGTATGCCCTAACATGTACAGAGCAGCAGCCATTTTAGATCAAAGGGCAAACTTTAAAAAACTCTTCCTAGAGATTTTGAGCTGTCAACTTCATTTTTGGTCATTATGCAGTTAAGGGATGGGGCATTAAAAGGTATTTTAAAATAATTTCAGTTCAGACCTTTCTGACACATGATTTATTCATTTTTATATCTGTTGCAATTTTGCCATAAATTTTGTCTGCTCCAGAGTTGCAAGTTTGATTTTCTCAAAATGAGGCATATTTTTCCTTTGTCATGGCTCAGACGGCAAAAGGTACATGCATGAAGCAAGACGTGACTATTCACTGACCCTTCGTGATAGTGACAGTGAGGGAATCATATCGACAGCCTTATACTTTCCTAGATAGAGGGAATAGTTTGGGACCAAGTAAGATCATTTTCAGCGTTCAGTCATTTTATCAACATATTTTATAAAATGACTGATACATGTTTTGAAAAAAATTTAATGGGACAGAAACATTCTCCTATTTGTGCTGATAAAAGTAGTGGGTAAATGATATCCATAGCTTTTATGATTCCTTATGTATCGCTTGTCTTTGGGAGGCATTGTTTGCTGCTTTAAAGCCCTGAGACAAACTGGCTGCACTGTCTCCCCCCTTGAAGCTAGATATGGGCTGACTCGCACACACAGGTGTTCCTGTTTCTGGTACTACTGTTGACTTTTTTGTTTTGTTTTTTCTTTTCTCATTTTGGGTGTTATTTTGCCTAAAATTGTCTTTCTGCCTGATGTGCTTTTGTGTGATAGGATGGAAGATGCAGGTTTGTTGGTGTATAAAGACCATTTGCCAGTCAATACAGTTGTGGTTGGTGATACAAGCAGATCCGGATCTGAGGCCAAGCTGACTGTTGGGCCTCTTAAATGCCAGGGAGATAGTAAGTGTTCTTATGATATATTCTAAGTCTTGACACTTCATCTTAGACCCTATTCACACCAGATTAAGACCACATGACTTCTATGTGTATTTTTAATTATTTTTCCTTGAGTGTTTTTTTGTCCTTACTTTTTCTATCCCTTGGGGTTGCTATTGGTCAGTCAAAGCAGTGCCAAAAGTGTTGCAGTAAATTTCTTGAAGCTTTGCCCACCCTGTGTGGGCTTGATTAGCTTGCAGCCTTGGCATGTGACCAGCAGGTAAATGACCAGGCCTTGCAGGTTTCACATGGGTCACCACTTCACCAAACCAGTTTATTCCATGCAGTATCAAATCCCAAATATTATACCACCATATTAAGACTTATTAGGACTACTAAGATGAATTCTGGATGCATCTTAGAAGTCCTCTGCAATAACCTGCATAGACCATTAATGTTCTGGCTGATTTTAAATGATGGGGTGTGTTCTTGAGCTGCTCTGAAGGGTCAAATAGATTTATTAGCTCAATGTAAACTGGCTTTACCTTTTAAAATTTGTGAAAATGTGAGTCATACTTTTATTACAATGCTGGTGATAACACATCACTGACATGTTTTTTGACAGTTCTTTACCTCTTGTTTTCAATTGATTAGAAACACAGTAACTCTTAGACCTGTTTGAGTTTTATACCTCTTATAGTGCGCTAACATCTATTGATCAACTTGTTCATAAAATGAGGCAAAAAACCCAGAAGAGCTCCTATGTCAAACTGATTTCTATCTTGGAAGTTTATAAATAAAGATTTATTAAATCAAAATCAAATCAAATTTTATTTGTATAGCACATTTCAGCAGCAAGGCATTTCAAAGTGCTTTACATCATAACAAACAAAAACACAGTCATGCAACATAGAATTAAGAATTAAAAAACATTACATTAAATCAAGTGCCATCATTAAATTCATAATTGTTTATGTTTCAAATACAACTCTAAACAGGTGGTTTTTAGTCTAGATTTAAAGGCACTCAGTGTTTCAGCTGTTTTACAGTTTTCTGGAAGTTTGTTCCAAATTTGTGATGCATAGAAGGTGAATGCTGCTTTTCCTTGTTTGGTTCTGGTTCTGGGGATGCAGAGCAGAACCAGAAGATCTGAGGGGTCCAGAAGGTTGGTAGAACAACAGCAGATCTTTAATGTATTGTGGTGCTGAGCCGTTCAGTGATTTGTAAACCAACAACAGTATTTTAAAGTCTATTCTTTGAGCTACTACATATACTACAGGGAGCCAGTGTAGGGACTTTAAAACTGGTATTATGTGCTCTATTTTCCTGGTGTTATATTACACCAGGAAAACTCTTTGGGTTATAATCCAGCAAAAGAATCACGTGGGGTCTGATTGCATTTGTGTCTTATTGTTCTTTTTCCTCAAGTTTATTTGATATTATCAATTTAAGTGTAATATTTCAGTGTTAGTGTATATGCAGGTTTTGTATGGTATTCTGAATGGTTGGCTGTGTATGTATCCATCTATATACAAAAAATTTGATTAAAGGATTGGTATTTATATTGGTGGAAACCATAATGTTTTCAGTATTTTTAATTAAGTGTTTCTTTTTGCTATAATTCTAGGAAACTTCTGGAATGCAGCTTCCTTTAACAGCCCCACCTCTTCACTTCACTTCAAGTCCTTTCAAATTGAATCCAGTACTGATATCTCATTTTACTTTAAGACATCTTCCAATTACGGAGTCTTACTGGAGAACCTGGGAGCCAACAACCTCCTTCACATTGAAATCCGAGGTGTGTATGTATATGTAGTACCACAACAGTAGTACCATGAAGCAGTATATATGGTACAAACCACACTTCTTTGGTATTGTAAAAAAGTGCATTACAAAATAGAATTTTCCCCAAGAGCATTATTTGTGTTTATGGGGTTATGATTGCCATGACACACAACCTGTCATGCACTTACCTAAAAGGGATGTCTCTTTTTATCACTATCGTTGTTTTAACGAAACTGATTGTGATAAAACTCAAGGTTCGTGTCCCCCACCCTTATTCTGAGATATATAGAGTGAAAAGAAGTTGTGAGAGTACAGTCCCCCCTGGTGCTCCTGGGCTGCTAACCACTGGGTTAGACAGACAGTCCTTCAGTCTCTCAAATTTTGACTTGTTTGTCAGGTAGTCATAGATGCAGGTGATTGTTGAGGCTTACAACTTACAAAAAAGAACATGATCCTCACAGTGCTGCCTGTTTTGTCCAGATGCTCACAAAGGACTAGGAAGATGTAAAAAATGCAGTGAAGTCCTACTCCATAGACTCATACCATATTTTCAGGTGGGCCCTCATTAATAAATGAAAAAACAATTTAAAAAGTCATAGGTTAACTAATTTTCCATTTTATCTGGGTTTACGTATGTCTATATCAGTGATGTGCGGTGAGGTGCAAAGCTGGTGAGGCACTGACTTAATCATAATCAGATATACAAATGTAGACCACCTGCTTGTTAAGGAAATTTCGTGCATGCTGACAACTCTGGAGGGCAAAGAGACAATTCTTTTACATGTCATCCATAGCCACGCGCCTGCGGTAGAATAATCCCGTTAACTCAATGAAACTTCGAAATTTAAATATTATTAATTTTGTACTATGCTCCACAGCAAAGGGAAAAACCGTTCAAGTACAACTCAAAATCACGTCCTTCTCGCTCTCTGCAATGGCCAGGCTACACGCGACTTGTTGCCATAGCAACTGACAACAACGCCACCAAAAAAACACTGAAATATTTCCCACACAAAGAGCAAAACATTTAGTCTGTTGCAGTGACATGGTTTTAGGCTTAATGTTTATTTTGCGATTATTAATAAGTGATTGCTGTGGTAAGAGGAGAAAACTATAAATAACACTGCACTTGACTTTACTGTATGGCTAGCTCGCTGTTACTGTCTCTTATTCTGCTGTTGTGGAGTCAGAATGTCTGGGCTCATGAGTGCCCCCTGCCATGAGGCAAAAGAACTGCCTGCCTCACCTCGAATCTGTTCTCTGCTGTTTATGATGGCTTCTCAGCACATAAAACATGTTACACACACAGTTGGTGACAAAAAACAGTGTACACTATATACGTAAGCTAAATTATGGAAAATAAGTTTATATATTAAATATTTTTTTGCTATTTTATTGGCGACATACAGACAGGAGGAACATGCTGTCATCGAATGGCAGCCAGCGCAGTTAGCGAGACATTGTGCAATCCCAGGTGAGGCTCAGCTCACTGCTCGTCACCGGCTTCCCTTCCGAGCATTTGAATAGGAAAATGCGAAAATTCTGCGATTTTGAAGAAAAATTAATCAAAATTGGTTTAGCTAAATAAAAATTAAATACTTTACAGTACAAACCACAGGGTGAAAATGGCAATATAAATTATCTTATGATATTTTTCCATTATGACAGGTGAGGCTCTGCCTCACTTGCCTCCCCTGACTGCAAGTCACCGGTTTGTATTTATGTGTCCATACCCACACACACTCCTATGCGTTAGCACAATACTGCTGAATCTCACCCATATTTCTATATCTTATGAAAATGGCCGCTTTATATTTCCTTTTAAATTGTATTAAATTTTGACTTTGTTTTAACTCCTCGTGTTCCGTAATTTTACACCATGAATTGAAGTACAAAAGCTCTTTGTGCTCTACAAATCCTTAAGTTTGAGTAACCCCTTAAGTTATATCCTCCTTCTCTTTCAGAAAACATGTTCTCTATGTGCTCAGATAATAGTTTATTTGATGCCTTAAACATGATTTGAACAATTTTTAATTCCACCAGATCTTCAAATTTGCATCGTTGCATTGATCATTTCTTCTATTTAGTAAGTTACGGCTAGTGATGTTGACCGATTTGCTCTGAATCCATATTGACTACTGTTGTAGTCAGCCGCATTCTGTATGTTTGACTATGAATTTTTTTAGTCTCTTCTTAAAAAAGTTTTTCTAGAATTTTAGAGAACTGAGGGAGAAGAGACAGGCCTGTAATTTGTGAAGAGGTGATTATTTCCAGTTTTATACATTGATATGATCTTTGCTATTTTCATGTTGTTGGAAAATTGTCTCGTTTGGAGTGATAAATTACAAATGTAAGTTAATGGTTTAGAGATACCCTCGATTGCCCTTTTAATTGTTTTCATGTCTAGATGATCACAGTCAGTGGATCCTTTGCTTTTGCATTTATTCACGATATCAATGATTTCTTTCTTTTGTATGGGGTCAAGATACATTGCATTACTCTCAATATAATTTAAATGAGTTGCTGTTTTTATCACAGGTATTTTTTCTGCTAAGTGAGGTCCTATATTCAGAAAATAACTATTGAATTTATTTACAACATTCTTCATATTGGTAATATACTGGTCATTATCTATGAAATACTGTGGGTAATTGCTACTATTAAAAGGTTTCCTGATAACACTATTTAAAATGTCCATGTCACCTTAGTAATAATAATTATTATGAATTCATAATAATATTCCTTTTTACATGCCTTTATAATATTAGTTAACTTATTTTTATATTTCTTAAGATTGTTCTCTAATACAGTAGTTCTGTGTTTTATAAATTCCCTAAAAAGTTTTTCTTTTTAGATGTGTTTTGAAGATTACCTTTACTGCCTAGACTTATGTTATTTGCGACGTCTTGAATTGGTTAGTCAACTTTTAGTTGTGCATATTTTGAACTCACTTTGACATAAAGACTATTTATTTAAATTTTTAAAAATCTGAGCTGCCAGATGGAAGATGTTATGTTAATGTTGTTTTCACAGAAGGCTCAATGGTCCTGTTATCTTTTGATTTTGGAAAAAATCGGATTGAGCTCACTGTTCAAACACCAAAGCCTCTAAATGATGACAAGTGGCATCGTGTGGAGGCTGAGAAGAACACCAAAGAAGCGGTACTACAAATTGATGGTCATTACAGAGAGGTAAAAGCGACCCCCCCGCTGGGACACACAGAACTGGAGTTCTATAGTGATGTATATATCGGTAAGTAACAAATTTACATTTTTATATTACAACGATTCTACTAATTGCAGTTAAGTAGATGAAGGAATGTTTTCCAAAAAGAATTCTGAATACACTTAGAAGACCTAATATGCACTTGTTAATGGAGATTAATTCAGGTCACTATTTGTATGTGATAGCTCCCTAAACAGGCTAACTTATTTCATGCAATTCCCCTGATGGAAGTCACTTCATGTTCTGGGAGAAAACAGCATCCAAGGGTCATCTGGAAATTATTTTTGATTAGTTCTTTTTCTTTACATGTAGCACTGAACTTGTACATTCATATTTCAGGTTGCAGTATGAAGCTGTACACAGAGTATATAGCATTACTATTACTATTCTTACAGTTAACTTTGGAGAAGTCAGCAAGTACAAAATATTGAAAATACCTTTTGGGGATACCTTTCTGATATCCTGGTCCTGGTTTATGATTATCAAATTGTACACAAGCTTAAATATAATATCACCTAGCCGGTGACAGCGCATGCCCATTGCTCACAATCAAGAGAGTTTAGTTCGGCGTCTTCAGCCCAGATGAACTTAAACGGATGTCTGTTATCAAAGGGGGTATCAAATACCCTGAAACTACAGAAGGAGGACATCCTAAGCTTGGTGGCCTTATGGATCCAAGATAAGGGGTCATAGAATGCAGTGGGAGATGTCAGATATATGCAGGCAACATGACTGAATGTCCAGGCCACTTAGTACACATAGAGTTTTGTCAGCAGTGTGAAACAGCAGCTTTTGTCCAAGTCAAACTAATATGTTTTATCTGTGATGTTATCAGGTGCTTTGAGTGGCCAAAGGGGCTTTCTGGGCTGCATGAGGTCTCTGAAAATAAATGGGCTCTTCTTCGATCTGGAAGAAAAGGCAAAGGTGACTCCAGGAGTGAAGCCAGGCTGTCAGGGCCATTGTAGCACCTACAAAATGCACTGCAGGAACGGAGGGAAATGTGTGGAGCAATACAATGGATATTCATGTGACTGCTCTCTCAGTGCATATGATGGACCCTACTGCACTGATGGTACCATCTTTCACATTTTAATATACTGGATTATATTTAATGAAGGTGTATTTTTACACCCCCTTCTTTGGTTGCTTCTTCTGTGTGTGTGCATGTCAGATGTAGGAGGATATTTTGAGGCAGGAACCATGGTGCGCTATGACTTTCTGTTGGATCATGGCGGATTGTTGCTGGGTGACCCAAACAGCTTTTCAAACCTTGCCTATTTAGGGGAAACTAACCTCACCCAGGAGGAGCTGGTCTTCAGTTTCAGCACATACAGTGCTCCAAGCATTCTTGTGTACATTAGTTCAAGGACCCAGGACTACATGGCAGTGGTGCTGCGACACAATGGTGGGCTTGTTAACACACCTTTTATTTGCCAGTAAAAACTTTGTCTGTTTACATAAAACATGTGTCTGCTTGTGTGTAGGCTCTCTCCAGGTCCGGTACAGTCTTGGTGGACTTGTAGAACCTTACATCATAGATATTGACCATCGCAACATGGCCAATGGTCAGCCGCATTCTGTCAACATAACAAGGAATCTGAGGGAGATTCGACTGCAGGTTGGGGCACTCATCCAGCTGGTAGTGTTTAACATAGCTAAAGTTGATCATTCATAGTGAAAATGTGCCAGAAATTCCAGTAGATTGAAGATGGATACTTGACTTGTGCTTTATAACCAAATCTTCAACAAAAAGTAATCCCTTTAAATTAGATTATGAGTATGACTACATGTAGCTGTGGGATAAGAAACATCATGGCCATCAGCCAGATTATTTGATCTAATTACTTCCCTTAAGAGCTTTGTTCAAAATCCCGGTTTACCAGCAGACCAACCATTTTTGTCAAAGGTTTTATTGGCTCCAGTGGCTTTTATTTGACAGTGAATTGACGGAAAAGTGGTTAATGAGAGAAGGGGAAGACATGCGGCAAAGGTTGCCAGGCCGGGAATCGAACCTGCGACAGCCGTGTCAAGGACTAAGGCCTCCAAATGTGGATTGTGCTTAAACTCTGCCCCACCACAGCACCCCAGTAGACCAATCACTTTAAATCAAGTTCTTATTTCTACTAGGAACAGTGACCAAAATTGTAAAATAAAAGTTCTAACCCTATTAGTATGTGCATCAAAGCTTGGCATACGAACCAAACTGATAAGTGACATGCAGCTGGAAATAGCACATCTAACAATTTTATTTAATTCAATCAATTTATTTAAATAGTGCTATTTAAATAAATAGCACTATTTATTTAAAAATATGACATCCCAAAAGATGTAATATTTTGGTCACCCCCCCCCAAAAATAAAAAAACAAAACAAAAAAAAAACATCCAAATCATGTACAGAAATATAAAACATCAGGCAGGGTGGTCTAGCACCCCTCAATGGTTAGAGGACCCCTTATGGGTCCTCTAACCATTGAGGACCCATAAGTCCTCAATGGTTAGAGTCTGTCTCTCTCGTACAACCTATTTCCTATGAAATAAAGGCTACTAGAGCCGAAAAAATCCTTTAAAAAGATGCATAGAAAATCAAATAACCTTCTCCTTTTTTCTGTTTTCACCAGCTTGACCACTACACTGTGTCAACACACACCCTGCCTGAGTCTTCTGACACACAGTTCAGCTTGGTCAAAAGTATCTTTCTTGGAAAGGTTTATGGTAAGTTTGTAGGTTTGTTGAGAGGTTGTGAATGAGTGTTTTTCTAGAGGATAATTGATATATTTTTAAGACCTATATATTGGTAAAGCTCCACAACTCAAAGCTTCTGCAACATTTGTTTTCAAATTGTATTAATTAATTTTTAGTTTGACACTTGCAGAACTAGAAAGCCAGAGTAATATCTGCTGGCCTTTGGATCTGATTTTGTGCCTTAGAGGTTGTTGTAGATCATTTCAGAAAGACTATTCTGTCCTACACCCGATGAGTGAGCTGACACCCCACCCACGTGAAAAATTTCAGCAAGTGAACTGAGTGGTTAGAGCTCCATTTGTGTAGGTTTGTGCTATTTTGGTTTCTGAAATATTAAGAATTATTTTTTTCAAGTCATCCAGATGTCACCATCGCCCCATTTTGCTCCAAAACAAACCATAGTGGGCTATTTTTTCAGTGCCACGTTTGTGTGGGTTTGTGCTCTTAAAACCGTCATTTGTGCAGCTTTCCTTCATGATATATTAGAAACCTCTAACGTGGCGTGTTGATCAAATTGCCAACTTTGCCTGAATTCACACCAGTGATGATTTACAAATAGTCATCACTTATTTACATCAATGATATAAATCACCGATTTATATCACTAATTTAAATCAGTGATATAAATCGGTGATTTAGTCGCTCAACTTTCAACCAAAACACAAGCTATGGTGGCAGAACAGATCGCCGAGCTTCGGGCGGAGATATTAACCACCCGAGCGGACACTTCAGCGTGTATGGAACGCATGGAAACCACCCAAAGTCGCATGACCGAGCAAGATAATCGCCTCTCGACATTGTTGGACAAGCTAACTACATACTCCGCTGTGATGGAGGATAAGGTGGCGGATTTGGAGGACAAGTCGCGTAGAGACAATTTGAGGATACTTGGGATCCCTGAAAATCCTGAAAAGGCTAACCCTTTTACCTATCTCGATGCCATTCCAAAGTGGTTCTCAGAGCTGGGATCAGTAGAAATCATGTGTGCACACCGAGTGGATCCAGCAAAGGAAGATGCCAACCATAAGCCCATTCCACGTCCCCTTCTGCTGAAGCTGCTGAGATTCACCGACAGAGATAAGATCCTGGGTGCCGCTCAGAAAATTGTGGTTAAACTGGACGGCTCTCCGGTTCGCTTCGCTCTGGATTACAGCACACGCACCTTCAGACGCAGACTGGCTTTTTCTAACGTGATCGGCGCTGGGTTTCCACACCTTCTTGCTTTATCCAGCCAAACTGAAAGTGATGTGTGGTGGAACCACTCACATCTTTGACACCCCACAGATGGCTGAGAAGTTAGCTAATTCCATGAAGGAATGAGTTCCATCTCATTTGAGGTAATGGACAGATTTTCCTTTGCTGAACCGCTAGTGTTCAGACTGATATCCGAACAATGCGGCTCGGACTGATGTCTCCTTACTCCTAATTGCATTATATATTTTATTTTTCCACATTTAGGGTATTCTATGCTCGTTAAGAGTTGTTTGTTATATGTTATGAATGTTCTGTCCTCCAACGTTTTTTGGAGTGCTTTAGGGCCATGGCGACAAGGTGGGTATGGATCTCTAATATGGTTGTCACTGTCTGTATGTTGCATCTGTGAATCGCTGCATTATTTTCCATTGACTACACTGTATCTTGCAAATTATAATATGTTTTCTGTAACATGACGAAGTTCCATGTTGTTAGCTGGTACGTTAATGGACTAAATGGGCAAATCAAGCGTGCAGCCTGTTTAGACTTTCTTTTCTTAGGCACTCTGTGGATATAACTTTCACACAGGAATCACACTTAAGATCTGTAGACACGCAGCGTTTTCAAATAAATTTTACTGCTTCATTGAGCTCTAAAAATAGAGGGTCATTAATTGTGCTAAAGCGTAATCTCTCTTTGAACATACTAGGGAAATATGGAAGTGAGGACAGCAGGGTTTCATACATTTAAACCATTATCGCAGGTCACAAATTTGCCTTTGTTTCGATATAGGCCCCATTTTAATATGAACCTAATTTCTGTTCTTAATTGATTTCAGTTCTGACACAAATACATGACTATTCATTTATTATTGGTGCTGACATGTGTCAAATCTGGACAAATCTTTCTACTTCCACACAAATACAATCATCTAACAAACTGTAAGATTTCCTTTCAGCTTTCAGCCTGGTAGACTTATATCGTGTAGTTAATCCCACCTGCAAACAATATACCTTTTACTCAGCCAGACATCAGTCTTTTTCCAGGTTAGATTACCTATTAGAATCTACTAATTGATTCTCTGAAATTTATAATGATTTGTTCACTATCGGATCACAGCATTGTATCAGCTCACCTTACGCTTAGAAACACCCCTTCCAAAGCTTCACGTTGGCAATTCAATATATCACTTCTTAGCAATGAAGAGTTCTGCAGTTTCTTTCGTAGCACTCTAAAAACTTTTATAGAAATCAATACTGGTTCGGTAGATGATCCAAGATTTCTGTGGGATGCGATTAAAGGATCAATTAGAAACACAGCAATTTCTTTCTCATCTCATCTTAAGAAAAATCGTCTTCAGAAAATAGGAGAACTAGAGGAAACTCTTAATCAATTTGAATTAGAAAGACAGAATAAACAGAACTATTATGAACTATTGGGGAAAATATCTGTGACTAGGACAGAGTTAAACTCATTGTTAAGACACAGAGCTGAATTCCTAATTCATAAAACCAGAAGGAATTATTATTTTAATGGCTATATTGTACATAGGAATGAAAAAGAAAACTGTAAGGACAAAAAATTTTGAACTTTTTGATGTGATTATTTAATTGTTTTGGGGCACAATAATTACATTTGATACAACTGATTCTGATAAATCATTTTTATTGATGAACACACACACACACCTTTACAGTGGTGTATTCATAAGCATATTAACACATTTCCACAATTCAATGTGCATTTGCTATTTCGAGATATGAATAAAAAACATAACTTCATTTAAATTTTTAGGCATTTATTGTAAAGCCAAACTTTGATAATAGTTGTCAAACTTTAGCGACACATTTTTACTTTAAGAAATATTTATTACAGTGTAATAAATATTACAGCTATAGACAGCAGTGTGAACAAAATCTAACAGACTAAATTATTATTAATTTCTTTACATAAACTGTCATAATACCCTAATACTTCAAATTGAGATATTTCACTTAAAATACACAAAAAGTGAAAAAAAAGTGTACAGTACATTACAAATGTATTTATATTATACTGGCAACACAGAGCACAGGCAGAATCCAGTCTGCTGGTCAAGCTGTGAGCAGTTCGGTGACAGGGCCTTTTGAGACATCTGGCTAGCCACAGGTTAAAACGAATGATAAAAATTATCTTAACAGTGTAATAGAAAATACATCCCTGATTCATCCATATTCAGGAAAAAGAAAAAACCCAACATATCATCACCATATCGGGGCATTGACTTAGCATCTAAACAGACATTGTGGAGATGAGCTGCGAAACAGAAGTCTGAAGAAAAACAGCTCCAGCTCTGATCTTTATGGACGTGTCCTGACGAAATCCCCCGGTCTCTGCACTGTTCTCTGGATTAATGTACTTTCAGTCCACTTCAGGTTCGCTGTTATATCAAACAAGTTATTTTAATCTACATGAATTATAAGAAACATCTTACAGACAACTGACGTACCTTAAAGTAACCATGTTTGACCACAGACAAACAGCGACTTGTCTAGCGAACTTCTAGGTAACCATGGCAATAATAAACAAATGGCAAAAGCGCCCGTTACAAGTTTCTCAATGCCTCTCCCTCTTTAAAAAAACTACACAGTATTAAAAAAAAAGTTAGCTAAGCTAAGAAAATAGTCATAGTAGTTAACTGGGTCAATTTAGTTACAAAGGAAATATTTCTTGGTTGTTTAGAAGTTTGTTTCACCACGGAAATGCACAGTACTGACCACAAAGTCAAGAAATTCTCGTAAATTTACGTTATCTTTAAATTTTTTTATATATAACTTTATTTCAAACAAATATAATGCAAAAAACAAATAATAAAGAATAATTACAGACATTGAGGGTGTTGATGTTAAAGTTTAGAAAGACAAAAGTTAAATGAATATATATGTAGCAGACCCTTCTTTAAATGAAGGAATTGGCTTTACTGATGAATAGGTTTATTGGGAGTAAACCTTGATGTTTCACCGTAAGAGCTGTGTGTATAAATAAAAAACGGTGTAAGCTACAAACAGTGCTCTTAAAACCATAACTTTTGAAATAATGTTCACTACTAAAATATCAACTTTGACTTAAAAAACTAAACCAGTATTCTAATACAATACAGCAAATTTACAATTCTGATAGATCGATAAAAGAAATATCCTAATATACAAATAAACATACTTTGTGCCTCGATATAAAGGGGGTCGGTAATAATAAGATACATTTTGCAAACTCTGTTGCAACTTCCGTTCTTTTTCCGTTGTTAAGCTGCCGTTCTACAATATAAACAACGGAGGCTGTCTTATCAAAATCAAATCAAATTTTATTTGTATAGCACATTTCAGCAGCAAGGCATTTCAAAGTGCTTTACATCATAACAAACATAAAAACACAGTCATGCAACATAGAATTAAGAATCAAAAAACATTAAGTCAAGTGCCATCATTAAATTCGTAATCGATTACGTTTCAAATACAACTAAACAGGTGGGTTTTTAGTCAAGATTTAAAGGCACTCAGTATTTCAGCTGTTTTACAGTTTTCTGGAAGCTTGTTCCAAGTTTGTGGTGCATAGAAGCTGAATGCTGCTTCTCCTCCTTTGGTTCTGGTTCTGGGGATGCAGAGCAGAACCAGAACCAGAAGACCTGAGGGGTCTAGAAGGTTGGTAAAACAACAGCAGATCTTTAATGTATTGTGGTGCTGAGCCGTTGATTTGTAAACCAACAACAGCAAACTTGTGACCTACCTTTTGACGTCAGCTAAGCTTGATGCTACAAGTTGTAGATGGCTCTCTGCTCTGTCCACATTTACCTTTAAGATTGTTTACAGAGCAGAAAAACGGAATGCTGATGCTGATGGGCTGTCCCGATGACCACATCCTGAAATGCCAGATGATCTTAAATCTTGTAAAGAAAGGGAGAGGGTGTTAAAAGTCGTTCAACATCATCTCGAGGATGATGTTGCACCTTGATTGACCAGCACATTGTTGAAGCCATCTGTGACCGCCAACTGGTGCTCAGTTCAAGCAATGACCATGCCCTTGTTCTCTCTTTGTCTGCCCATGTGGAAAGCCTACCTGACAGTTACACAAACAACACCCAATTTGCCACCTCTGTTTTCCTTCGGTTCTCCACTGCTGATCTTGCTGCCAAACAGCGAGCTGATCCCATCATTCAACATGTGATTGCTCAGCTTGAGAGAGGGGAATCTCCACCGCCATTGCTGAGGGATGTACTTCCAGATCTGCCACTCCTGTTGAGAGAAGTAAATAAATTGGAGCTCCGTAATAACCTTCTTCTCAGGAGACGGCAAGTGGGAAGCAGTGTTGCCTATCAGCTAGTGTTACCAGAGGAGTGTCGGCATATGGTGATGGTTCAGCTTCATGATCATATGGGCCACCTTGGAATCGAGAGGACATTGGTCTTGATGCGTTCCCATTTTTTCTGGCCACGAATGTCCACTGACGTTTACAACAAAATCAAGGCCTGAGAACGATGTGTAAAAAGGAAAACCTTACCAGAACGGGCTGCACCTCTTGTTAACATCAAGACCTCTAGTGCATGGACTTCCTATCTCTGGAGCCAGACCGCAGAGTGAAAGATATTCTTGTGATCACTTCACAAAATATGGTGTCGCTGTTCCAACACCAAATCAAAAAGCTCGAACTGTTGCTAAATGTTTGTGGGAAAATTTCTTTGTCCACTATGGCATTCCAGAGAGGCTACACAGTAACCAAGGCCCGGATTTTGAGTCCCGTACCATCAAAGAACTTTGTGATATTGCTGGCATCCGAAAAGGAAGGACAACTCCTTATCACCCCAGAGGTAACCCTGTGGAAAGATTCAATCGCACATTGCTAGGGACATTAAGTGAGCAGAAAAAAATCTGGTGGAAAGATTTTGTAAAACGACTTGTTCATGCATATAATTGCACAAGAATGATGTCACTGGGTTTTCTCCATATGAACTAATGTTTGGTCGCCAACCTCGTCTTCCCATAGATGTGGCTTTTGGGTTACCACTGGAAGAGGACACCTCCACCTCTCACCTGCAATATGTCCAAAGATTGAAAATGCACCTGCAAGACAGTTATCAGTTGGCTGCGGAGAACTCGGAGAAGGTGATGTCCCGCAACAAGACCTCTTTTGATCGGAATGTCACCATTTCCGAACTTGCCGTAGGAGACCGGGTTCTTGTTAGAAATGTCCGACTGAGAGGGATACACAAATTGGCTGACAAATGGGAACCTGACATATATACTCAAAGAAATAACTCATTGGATTAACATAAGAAAATGTTAATCCAATGATTAACATTTAATGCAATATTTTGGAAAGAATTTCCACCTGATTACTTTGCTTTATTTCAGCACTATGTAATTCTGCTACTCCAATTTAAAGCAAATGTGTTGGTTCAACTTAAATTATTAAGGTTATTCTAATTTAAAGCAAATGTGTTGGCTCAACTAAACTTTTAAGGTTGATTCAACTCATTTACTATAGTTGGATCCAATGTAATTTAATAGAGCCAGCCCAACTAATTTGCAATATTTTGGACCAAATAATTGACTTTACTTGATTAAGATGAATGCAAATTTAGTTGAAACCAGCTTATTTTACAGTGGTACCTTCACATTACTTAATAAAGTTGATCCAACTCATGAAAATTAAGTTAGCCTAACAAACAAAGAAAGCTATTTAATTGTGTGGAAATCCTTCCCATGATTGAATTACATTAATTCAAAGACATTTTTTTAAGTGGTATTAAATTAAGTGTTTTAAGACAGCACGGGTGAAAGGGTAGAAAGAACATGCAACAATTAGAAAAGGAAGTACAGGAAGAAGCTGGAGAATAAACTGAAGAGGAACAATATCAGAGATGTGCGGCCAGGCTTCAAGCAAAAGGAGGATCAGACAGATGGAAGTCTGGATAGAGCTGAACACATTCTTCAACAGGTGCAGTTCAGGAACAAACTCATCATCATCCTCTCCTGTCTCCAGCCATACAGACATCCTACCTGCAGTTTGTGTGTCTCTGTGGAGTTAGAGTTAAAGATGCCATCATACACCTGCTTCAACAAACCCACCACCATCTGGACAAAGCAGGCAGCACTGAGGATCATGTTCTTTAATTTCTCCAATGCATTTAACACAATTCAGCCTTATTTGCTTTGTCAGAAACTCCAGAAGACACAGGTGGAGGCCTCAACAATCGCTTGAATCTATGGCTACCTAACAAACAGACCACCATTTATGAGAGTGAAGGACGTGTGTCTAACCAGGTGGTGAGCCTCCAGGGCACTGTACTCTCCTTTTCACTCTACACTTCCAACTTCGAGCACAAGGCTGACTTCTGTCATCTACAGAAATTCTCAGATGACTGTGCAGTTGTTGGGTGTATCAGAGATAGACAAGAGGCTGAGTACAGAGCGCTGGTGGACCGCTTTGTGTCATGGTGTGGGAATAATCATCTAATCTTGAATGTAAACAAAACAGAGGAGATGACTGTTGATTTCAGGAAAACGGAGTTAGATAAAACCCTATTCCCATCATGGGAGAAGAAGTGGAAGTGGTTGAAAAATATAAATACCTCGGTTTTCATCTGGACAAAAGACTGGACTGGAGACGCAACAGTGAAGCGTCTATAAGAAGGGAACGAGCAGACTGGACTTTTTGAGGAAGCTAAGATCCTTCAAGGTTTGAAACAAGATGCTGCAGATCTTCTATAAGTCTGTTGTTGAGAACAACAGAGTTATAGACCACTATAACTCTGTGTTATAGTGGTCTATAACTCTGCTTTCATGTGTTGGGGCAGCAGCATCAGTGCCAGGGACATAAAAAAGCTTGACAACCTGATAAAGAAGGCTGGTTCTGTTCTGGGGACGACTGGAACCTTAGGAGATGATGATGCAAAGGAGTCTTAATAAAATAAAGAAAGTTATGGACAACCCTGACCATCCTCTTCATGAGACTATCTTGAGAAAAGAGTGTCTTCTACCAGATTCACTGTAATACAGACCGGTACAGGAGATTTTTGCTGCAAACAGCCATCACTATCTACAATAACTCTTTTAAGAATCTGAATTAATGAGTTACAACATTTAATTTCCCTTTGGGGTTAACAAAGTATTTTTGAATTTAAATTGGAAAAGAAATGTATTTGGTTCTTATTTTCTTTACAGTTACCATTTAGATTTTTGAACAAATGTTCAACTCAGGGTATAGGGGAAGAAATTTGATGTAAGTGTTCCTTATGAATTTCTTGTTGCATTCTTTTGTCTATAAAGTCCCAGCCATTCATAATCAGAGATGGTTCTTTCTGAGTAACAGCAGGATATGTCTGTAATGATACCTGTAATTAGCTGAATCAGAGCACGAGGAATTGCCTTTAAGATTTAAGACTTTTGACAATCATTGTACGATAAAAAGTTGCTGTTGGAAATGTGGCAATGTTTACCAAGCAAGCTGTGTCTGTTGCAAAAAAACAATTTTCATATGTAAAGTATTGAAATAATTTTTGTTCCACTCTACTGTACATGAGTGAATACATCAAATTTTGCTCTGTATTCAACAAGTTGTAAGAAAACACACTTGAATAGCCAAATATCTCCGCTTTTAAGCAAAATTACCTGTACTGTACATTTAAAATAATTTTTTGTTGTTGTACTTTTTAGCAGCACAAAGGGCTAAACAATGGCCAGGCCCACCATTTTGGATGTTGAAGTTGTGGCACAGAGGCGCACTGTCCCAATTCTCAAATTTGTGCACACTTGTAACCTGCGCACTCGAACCCTTGTTCGCTTTGAGTACACACTTCATGGAGTACTGGGACCAGGCCCAAGTTCTTTGCTGCAGTTCATATCAGTAAAGATCTGTTTGAATGAGACTTCTCCTGGCTGGCACTTTTTCCTTTATTACATTGCTACCATAGAGTAAGCAGTTACAGTTATTTCCCATTCTATGTTTATTTTTCTATTTAGTAGACCCTCAGTTTTTAAACATTTGTGTGTTCTGTTGGTTATTGACCCCTGTGCTGCTTTTCATAATTGGTTAGATTTTGTTTCTCAGTTCCTCACCTCTTGCTCCTTGTATAAAAACTTGTGTGGATTTTCTACTAAAACACTGACTCGGCAACCCACCAATTGCAGGGCAAAGTCCTTTCTCCATTGCCCCAACATTGCAGCAATGAAAGAATAAATACAAAATGATACAATACTATAACATATAGTATTGTAGTATATATAAAGTTTTATATTTAAACACAAATTTGTTGTCAGTGTAATCTACACAATCCACTTTGAAGATGACAATGAACCTTTCAGAAGTTTGGACAGTTCCTTGTTAGTACACAGTTTGTCTGACTTTGTGATGGTCTGAGCATATTAAAGATTCCTCTTTTCTTGTTGTAGAAACGGGACAGATTGACCCCATTCTAATAGAGCGCTACAACAGCCCAGGCTTTGTTGGATGCTTATCCAGAGTTCAGCTGAATAATGTGGCACCACTGAAAGCTGCACTTCGCTCAGGCATGACTGCTCCAGTCAGCATCCACGGAATCCTGGTCCAGTCCAACTGTGGAGCTTCACCCCTGACAATCCCCCCCATGTCCCTTGCTAATGACCTCTGGCAAATAGAAACTGGTAGAGTCCCACTCAGATAATCAGAGAATGTAATGATAAAATGTCCTAGTTCAAATGGATAACATATTTGTTTTATCTGCAGGTGGAGCAGTTTTTCCCTTCAAAGACGAAAAAATTGGAGGTGATGCTGTTCATCAGAATTTTGCAGTAATTGCAGGTAAATATTATTTAATTTCAAATGTATTTACAGCTGAAGTGGCAACGGAGGCAGTCAGCTAAGTGAGAGGGTCTAGCATTCTTTCTCTGCTGGCAGTGACCAGTGCATCCCCTCTCTAACACCAACTCTCACCCTGAGAGGCACACGCTGCCAGGGCAGCCCCCACATGCCCACTCTGACAAAGACCAGTGTTGCCCCTACTCCCTTTCCTCTGCTTCCAGGTCCATGCCCACTAAGTGATGCATTCACTGGACACCAGATCTGTTCGAGTTCAATGTTAGTTTTTCTTGCAGGCAGACATTCTCTTCATAGAAACATAATCTATGTTCTTAATTCACTGAAACAATGTGCTTTGTCAACTAAGCAAGGCATGAGCATGTTATGAGGAATCAAAGCAGAGAATTTTCCTTTCAGATCTGCCCTTTAAAAGGGTCTTCATTTGTGTTTGGTGACAGTCGAGGAGTCAAGTCAAGTTTATTTGTATAGCGCATTTTCAGCAATAAGGCGTTTCAAAGTGCTTTACATCATAGAAACATTATACAGTCACCAAATATGAAACAAGCAGTAAATATAAGATTTTGTCAAGTGCCAGTATCAAAATCATCAACATTACATATGTGGATCTGTCGTGTTTCAGCTACTATGAATCAAAACCAACTCTAAACAGGTGGATGTTTAAAAGCTGTAGGAGGAGTTTGATTAGATACGATGTCTATAAAAATGACACGATGGCTGCTTTGATCCAAAATGGCTGACTTGCTTATGGGTTTAGACCATGTTTGAATAATTTTTTGGGTTATTTGTTTAGCTTTCTGACCGTCATGCTAATCCGGGTGAGTGTTTGTAGTAGTGCGCTGCTTTACCTGCTATCTGGCCGCTCCAGATGTCATTTTTTCCTTGCAGTGAGCCTTGATGTAACCAAACTCCGTCGAGTGTTTGTTTTTTTAAATGTCATATTAGATCCATTGTGTCGATGCATTATGTCGTGCATCAACACAATGGATAACATTGTGTTGATGCCTCAAGGTAATTTTCCGCTGCAACACGGAAACATCCCCATTCACTCTGAGAGCGTTAAAGTTCCACACGACAGGATTTGTTGCTGTGCGCTTGCACAGTGTGAAGGAAAGAGGAGATAAGCTGCACACGCAGGCTGCGAAGTGAGATACAGGTGATCGGTTTTGTTGATCAGCAACAAGAGACAGTGATCGGTGATGACCGATCATACACTTTTTCACGGAAATCGGCTGATTATGATCGGTGGCCGATCGATCGTCACACCTCTAGTCAAAAAATTTCAGGTTTATTCGTATCCTAAATTGGGCAGTTGATGTTACAGCAAGTATATAAACTAAAAGACAAAGTATCAAAGATTAAAAAATAAAAAACAACAAAACATACCAAAAGGACATAACATACAAATCAATACATAATGGGAAGAGTACAGCAGTTTATTTCATTTTTGACCGACAGTTGCTACAAACACTAAATCTGGTGCAAGTCCCCCTACCTTGTCCTGCATTAAAAAGAGATATTGCTGTAGGAACAAAAGAGTGCTTGTACCTGTTACTTTTTATACTAAAAAGTCTGAGCCTGATGCCAGAAGGCAGAAACTGGTACTCAGCAGTAAAGGATGAGAAGTATCAGCAATAACAGCTTTAGTTTTCCTAATGATTTGTTTTTTACACAGTTCTGTAAGTGAGCATTATTCAGCTCCTAAGATCTTATTGCTAGTATGTATTACTCTGCTAAGGGCATTTTTTGACCTAATGCTAAGATTTCCAAACCAACAGATGAGGGAAAAGATCAACACAAATTCAATATATCTATAAAATAGGATCATCAATGACCTATCAACTTGAAACTTTGCAAGCCTCCTTAGACAAAATAATCTTTGCTGGCCCTTTTTTTGTAGGTTTTCTGAAAGGCAGGTAAATTTTAACTTCTTATCCAAAATAGTCCCAAGATATTTGTAGTTCTCTACTATCTCCACTGTCTGACCTTTAATTACTGTTTGATTTGTGTTATGGGGTTTCTATCTAAAGACAATGCACGTGTCCTTTGTTTTCTCTACATTTAATGAAAGAAAAGCTTTATCACACCAGTCAACAAATTTATCGACCACAGGGCCATGGTCATGTTCATCATCATGTAGAAGGCTAACTATCACTGAGTCATCTGCAAATTTTAATATTAACCTATTATCATGCCAGCTGCGACAGTCGTCCGTGTACAAAATGTAAAGAAGAGGGGAAAGGACGCAGCCTTGAGGGACCTGGTAGACAGGGACATCTCTCTAGACATGCATCCGTTCGCTCTGACTTTCTGCTTTCTGGATGTTAAAAAATGAAGAATCCAGCCCACCACATTAAAATCTAAATGAAAGTTGTTAAGAAGTTTCGATCAAAATATTGGGCTGGATTGTATTAAAAGCCGATGAGAAGTCTACAAATAACAACTTAGCACAATTTTTGTTACCTTCAAGATGTTTAAAAACACAGTCAAGTAAAGTGGCAGTGGCATCCTCAATTCCCAACCGGCCCTGTAGGCAAACTGTAAAGGATCCAGTAAATGTTCAGTCTTGGTAAGAAGATCTCTGTTAATCAATTTTTCCAAAGATTTCATGACAAGGGAAGTCAGTGCAACAAGTCTAAAATCATTGAGAACTTTTGGGTGGCTCATGTTTGCCACAGGAATCACTATGGACTGCTTCCAGCACCTTGGCACCCTCTGTTGGTTAAGTGACATCTGGAAGATGTAATAAAAAATAGGAGCCAACTGTTACGCACAAGAGGAGAGCAGTCGACCACTGATATTGTCTGGTCCTGGGCTTTTTCTAACCTTACAGCGTTTAAAAGATTCAGCCACAGAAGTAACATCGGAGGGGATATGACCACAACAAAGAAGCTTGTTTTTCAGATTTAAAATCTCATTACTAAAATCAAAAGAATCAAACGTAAGGTGAAACACATTAAACTCATTTGTCAATTGGTTGTCAGAATTAAAACCTTGTAATTCAATTTTGCCTTTTTTATTTCTTTCTTAATTTCCCTTCTAAGCAAATTCACCTCACTGAGGTTATGCTTTCCTCCTGTTGTTCAACATTTTTCAATGATTTTGACATCCAAGGTTTACTATTAGGAAATATTTTCACAGTTTTTTTTTGGAATCATACAGTGTTCACAGAAAGTCACATAGCTACTAATAACATCGGTTAAATCATCAATATCACTACAAGAGTCCTTAAACATGTCCCAGTCAGTTATGTTAAAGCAATCCTGCAGGTCCAGTTTGGAATCATCAGTCCAGTTATTGAAATGTTTAGTGATGGTTTTATCTCTCCTAAGGGCAGAACGATAAGCTGGCATAAGTTGTACACAATTATAGTCCGCTCCACCCAATGGAGGGAGAGGGACAGATTTATATGCTCCTTAGACAGAACCATAACACAGGTCCAGAATTTTGTTGTTCCTGGTGACATATTGATAAAAGTCTTTATGAGTTCTTATTAATGAACAATGGTTAAAATCGCTGAGGATGAATACAGGTGCATCAGGACACTTGAACTGCTGCTTCTGTGTCACTTTTAATATGGACTCCGACGCTTGCTCCTTGTTCTTGGATGGATGATAAATATCTGGGGAAATTCCCGAGGGAGATTGAGAGGCCACAGAGACACGGACAACAGTTCAATGTGTTTAGTGCATAACTTCTCTCTGACCATAGCAGTTTTACACCAGTAATGCCAGCATCCCAGTCCAGGCGTACTGGCTCGCCAACTTCATCAATAGTCATTTCCGTGTTTGAGTCTGTCCAAAAGCCAAGTTTCTGTGAACGCCAATAAGCATGCGTCTCTGAATTCAGGTTGAAATCGTACTCGTACTTGGAGCTCATCCAATTTGTTGCGGAGAGATTGCGCATTAGAAAGAGTAATGGACGATAGTGGGATGCGAGAAACCGTTTGTCTCCATAGACGCTGGAGCAATCCCCCATGTTTACCCCGCTTCCTTGTTTTACGTGGAGGATTAAATTTGTTTCCTCTTGCCATTCTTAGGTCAGTAAAAGAATCCAAAGGTGGAAAAATTAGATCCGGAGGGGGAACTGACCGAGGCTCGCTCCACTGCAGAAGAAACTCCCTGCTATATTTATTCCGAACCAGATGGTCTTGAGAGAATTGTAGACTGAAAGAAAGGCAAAGCGCCATCCACTATAGAAGAAAACACGCCATAGTCTCCACTTTGCATCAAAAACATTAAAAATAAAAACAAGAACACATGAAACGCTTACACGAACAAAACGAACGTACTTGCTGCTGGTCGCTGCAAGAGCCGCGCCCTAATGGGTGAAGAGGATCTGCTATGTTTTACCATTGCATTGACTTGCTTGGTATTTGCACAGAAATCACACTTAAACTGTATTAATTTAATTTTATGTACTTCACCTTTTCTAAAGGCAACTGCTTTATTTGTATAACTGCAGGTTGCGTTTTATTGCACTCCGTTTGTTGCCCAGGTAAGGGGCAAATTATACACATTCTTTTTTTGATCACACACTTAACGTGATTATTTACAAAGAGCGATCATTATGCAAATTGCATTTGGGAGCAGATTTTCTGAGTTCCAAAAGGAAAAAGAATGACCCTTTCCCTGTCGATCTTCATAATAAAATCAAAAATCTGACTTCTTTATTGCATTTCTTTAATTTTATCAATGCAACGAAGCAAGGGCGTAGGAATGAGTCTGTCATTGAGGGGGACGCATTGGAAACCTGACAGATCAGTAAATAGCTTGAGCAGAAATGTCATAAACAATTGTGCCATCAACACGTCAGTAACGCTTTACTCTAATCTGGTCCCTTGTTTTAGTAACAAGTATTCTAACACGTTACTATTTACAATCCAATAATCAGATTAAAGTTATGGATCCATGTAGCATAATGGCTATTATTCTAGGATCAATACTCACTTTATCATTTGCCTCACGACTAGCAAGATAAATACTCTGGTAGCACACAGGCTATCAGATTCTGATGTATTTTATTGGTCAAAAGACATTTGATTATTGATCAAAATGCATTGATATAAGTTGACTGGCAACTGAACAGGTTCTGCCTCTTTCTAAAACCGAAGTAAAAAGAACAGCTCATAAAATGGGACTCAGCAGTTTTAAACTCAATACAGCAGTTTGACCAACAAAAATAAAATCTAAAAACAAGTTTTTAGCAGTAAATTTTGAACATGTCACTATTCCAGAATTAAAACGGCTTAACCAAAAATATTTTGTTATATATTTAAAAGTAAACTGACCGCAAGATATTATAAACAAGCGATATTCGTGGCTACATTCCAGACAGACCGTGTTTTCTCATTCAAACGGAGTTTCTGACTCTAATCACTCTGAGCTTAGAGGGGGGAGGTAGCACTGTTCTGAAGGCGCTGTGGTGCGCCTTCAAAATAAAAGCACGCGAGTGGAAGATTACAAAATTCTCTACATCAGTGCAACAGTTTGGTATACAAAAATGATACTTTTCACATCTAACAGACACCTGAGCTCCTCACTGATAACTCAGTCTCACCTTCCAGCCCTGCAATTTAGCAACTTACCAAACATGAGCCAAGAAAAACACTGAGGCAAAAAAACCTCAATGTTTTTTTCTCCTGTTATTTTCAGCCACAAACATTTAACATATTTGTTAAATGTTAATTGTTGTTAGGCAAACATATCTACTGATGTGTTTCTGTCTCTGCGTCCCTCTGACTCTCTGCAGCCTGATGTTCCTGCATGGATTCATGTAATGTGCAGCATCAGACTGTGAACTAACTAAAGATAAAAAAATATGTTTTTATCACACAGAATGAGAATTTAAACAATTTAACAATTTTCAGATGTATACATTATTATACATCTCAACTCTATTTACTGTGTGACCCGTTT